>SZWC01017677.1:0-10615 GCA_023375785.1 Penium margaritaceum | reverse complement strand
TGTTGTGTGGAAGAGCAACGTCGCAGCTGGTAAGAGCCTGGAAGAAAGAGGTCAGCCTGTGAATTGACATTGAAGTTCTCCCATCGTCCCCCCCCCTCCAGAAGAAGAAAAAAAGGGCTGAATGCAATTCAGATGCTGAGACGCTGTGCGTCATCGTCGACTTTGCCAGTGACTGCAAGTGCAGGCGTGGCATGCGTGAATACTGTGTTCGATAGTGAGCGACTTTTAGCGTTGGCTTTCTCTGTGTTTGAGCCATGCACGTGCTGTGCTTGTGTTGTGAATTGAGCATGACATGCGCATGCACACATACACATGCTCATGCATATGCAGACATGAGTCACAGCATTTGATTTGGATCTTGCCCCATGTGAGCTTGCCGCTTAAAGGGATGAACAGGCACTTTTTGTTCTCCGTCTTGTCGTTTGTGTGTAGTTTTTTGGGAGCTCCACTATCATCAAGGCAAATTGCGCATTTGGTTACTCTTGGTGTTGCGACTGCACCACAGTTTGCCGCCTTTAGCACGATGGATACATCCACATATCTGATCTTTTGGATTGCCAGTTTTTGGAGCCAGGCCTCTGTAGCACACAAGGCAGCACTGATCCTCCTATCGCATGGAAGAATATCGCATCCGTTGGTGGTCACAAGGCCACATAAACATCTTCATACACCTTGTTGCATTCTGCTTTTGTTTTTGACAGTGACGTAGGAAAAAAAGTATAACAGATGGTCTGGAAATGTTGACACTGTGTTGGAATGTCCTTCCATTGTGAGAGGAGTGGCTGTTGTGTGTAGCGCACCTGTGTTGAAATTCACTTGAGTTTAGATAGACTCCGTTACCGTTGTTGCTTCTTCCTGGGATGCTGCTTCTTACCAGATGTGGCTCGGACTTCAGTAGTGTTTGCTTTCATCGTATGCCTCCGCACATCACTGTTCTTCTACGTTTTGAGCAGTGATGCGTCAGATGACTGTAGTCGGTTCTCATCCGTGGACTGCATTCCATTGGGGCGCCGTCATCCATGAACTGCATTCCATGGGGGCTGCATCCGGCAAAGACCGAGTCTCACGATAGCTGGGACCGCTTGCTGGGCTATCGTGGATGATCGCTTTGATCCTTGAACTCGTTCCTAGGTTTTTTTCTTTGGTTGTTTTCTTTTGTGTGGCCAACTGGATGATGGGGGGAGGGTGGGTGGGTGGGGGGAGCCCATGGGGGCTGAACCCAGTCCCCTTCATAGGTTTTGGTATGGATATAAGAAAACTCTAGTGAGTTTCCATGTTGAGATCATTCTTTGAAAGTTGAATAACTTGACGCATGCAAGCAGTGAGAGGGGGGTCGTATGTGGGACAGGTGTTGGTGGGTGGGGGGGGGGTTGCTTGTTCTTCTTGCGGGAAAACATGCCATCACAGTTGATTCATTTGAAAACATACATTTATATATTTAACATGTGATGTTACATTTTTCCATCAAGTTGTAGGAATTACTTTGAATTGCATTGTTTTGCTTACTGTATTGTTAATGTAACGGGCCGGAACCTCCAGCTCCTACACTTGGGTCATAGTCGAAGTTTTCAGAATGGCGTCCAGAGGTTGCTCAAGGGGTTTTCCCCTCCGTGTCACTCTAGGGACAATCGTCATCAACGACCCTGTGCACGGAGACTTAAACAATTAAAGTCTCCGGAGGCCCAATTTCTGTTTTTACCTCACCCCCTCGTTCTAGGTCCGAAACAAGGAGGTATTACCTCAAACTCGTGAGTTCGCATGAGTTTTCCAGTTTTGAAACTCGTATTTTGTCCGAAACAGACTTTAGTTTTCTTTTTGACGCATCTGTGTAAAATCGTCGTGTGCGAGGCACGATCAGCGATTTTGCGCCGATTGTTCTCATGCATTCCTCGCTCCTCACTCTCGCTCTATCCCTTGTGCTTGCTTGCTCTCGCAAGCAAGAAGGGCAAGCGAGGGCGAGGACACAAGGCCACAAGCCTCGGCCCTTGAGGCCTCGCGGCCTCCTGGCTGCTGATCAAGCCACCAGCTCGATCGGCGGCTGAAGGCTTGCCGGCGGGTGGCTAGCCGGTCACTTGACTGGTCGACGGCCACCCAGCCGGCCAGCCGCCAACCGGCCGGTAGGCAGCAGGTGGCTCGCCACCGGCAAACCCTCGCGATAGCAAGGGGTGGCTTACAGCCACCCCCTCACTATTGCGAGGTGGGAGGGCCAAACCGGCCCCTCTTGCTACACTCCTCCCACTTATTATGAACTGTCCCGGTTCATGACCAAGAAGTGAGAGTGCAAGATAGTAAGTTGTCAACATTGTGAAAGAAAATGAGTAATTTCAATCACCAGCTAAACATGAACACGTGCATGGTATTTGGACCTAAGTTGCAGCTTGTCAGTCAGCATGGCTAGCAGCCTCCCCCCTTTTGGCTGGATCGTCCGCGCATGTTGGGCGTCCCCAACCTCCTTTGGTCACTGTTCATGAATGCTACCCGGCAGGAGTCTTGTTCACTTTTCCCGTGTTCACATGGTACCTCCTGCCATGCGTTGATGTGTGCAAGCTACAAGCTTGCTCCAGTACTCGTTGACCACCCCTACGAGCAACTGAGATTCTGGCTCCAACGAGTTATGTTCAGGTCCACAACCGGCCCAATGAATGAGGTACTTCCTAACAACGCGCGACCGAAGAGTACGCTCTCGGTGCTGGAGTAGGCAAAGGACCTCGTATTGGCCATCGGAAGCAAGGATTGCTCGTAGTGGTTGAATGGATCCATCTACCGTGTATGGAACCAGAAGGCTCACATGAAACATGGCATGTATCTTCATACTCGGCAGAAGCAGCAATCGGTATGCCACTGGCCTGATGTGTGCCACGATGGGAAACGGTCCTATCCACTTTGGTCGGAGTTTTCATGCCCCAAGCGACTTCAACCAAAGGTTATTAGTGTTAAGGAGCACTTTTTCACCGACGTTACACAAGACATCACGGCGACTTTTGTCGGTACATGCCTCTTGTCGTTGCCGGGTTAGTGACCCTTGGCCTCCTGTAACGAGGAGTCGATGCGCTCGGCACAAGCTTGAGCAGAAGGAACCTATTCTTCTGTACTCCTACTCTTCACCAATGAAGAGGGTACCATTGGATATTGACCACTGTTCAACGCAAACGGTGTAAACTGTGTGGACTCGTTCACCGATTTATTCACTACAGACTTTGTCGGTGTCTGTCCCAATCATTCAAGGCAGGGTTCATGTACATGCGGAGTATCTGCTCTAGAGTGGGATTCATGTGCTGTGTTTTCCCATCCGTTTGAGGGTGAAACGCTATTGACATTTGTAACTCGCTGCTGAAGTGCTTGTTCATCTTTTGCCGGAACTTACTCGCAAATTTTCAATCTCGATCCGAGGTAATGCGCAATGGCAAGCCATGGTCCTATACGACACCCTCAAAGAAGAGACGAACGGTGTCCTGTGTGTTCATGTCAGTGGTTGTAGGAATGAAGTGTGTCATGTGTGTCAGAAGATCCGCAACCACTAGTATTGCATCATGGCCACTGGCCGTGTTTGGGAGACTAGTAATGAAGTCCATGGTGACGCACTCCCATGGAGTCCCAGGAATGGGAAGCTGTTGGAGGAGCCCGGCAGGCTTTTTGTTACAAGTCTTATTCCGAAGACATAGGTCGCATGTCATGTAATGCTTACCGACATCGACGCTCCATCCTGGCCACCAATAGTGGTTCAAGAGTGCCTGTCCGGTTTTTCGAGGTCCCACATGACCTGCAATTGGCGGGTCGTGGAAGTGGGAGATGATCTTTACTCGAACGCCTCTCGAGTTTGGTACAATAAAATTTTCTCCATGCCAGAAGATTCCTACGGCCTCCATTAATCCGTCCAGGTTTTGAGAGTCTTGAAACCAAGAATCCACACAGTATCCCATCCAGATCCTGTTTGCAAAACCGTTGTAGTGGAGAATCTCTTGTGGTGGTCGCTGTAGAGGTGTAGGGGGATCTGGTGTTTGTACTGTTGTTTTTGCAATGGCCACAAAACACCCACCGACGTCGGTGGTTGCTTTAACTTCTACAAGCTGTCCGCTTGGTGGATCGGCCACGTTGATGCATCATGGCCGATATTCCTATGCGAACAAGAATCGACTCAGGTATTCACTCCGACACGCCTGTCTTCTTGACATGTTTGATTACATTTGGAAAACACCAATGGGTTACGGTCGTTCCCGAATGTCATACCCCCTTCAGCACCATCGAGGTAGAAATGCCACATCTTGAAAGCATGTATAACCAGTGGAGCTCTTGATCCCAATTGAATATCATGTTTCTGCGAGGATGAGCTTCCGACTCTCTTACGCAATTGGGTGACCACCTTGCACGATGACAGCTCTGAGTCTTACTACCAACGCATCACATGGAACCTCCCACGGTTGCAATGGATCATAAGGAGCTAGTACGGGCGCTGTGGATAGGAGCTCTTTGACCTTGAGAAAAGCGTTCTTGCAATCAGATGTCCATTCCTAACGCACGTCTTTTGCATGAGCCTGGTTAGCAGAGCTACCAGGGTCAAATATCCTTACATAAACCGTCGAAAGTAGCTTGCAATGCCGAGGAAATACTGAATTTGCCTAAAATTTTTGGGGCATGGCCAGTCCACCATGGCTAGGACCTTCTGTGGGTCAGCACGGATACCGTCCTTGCCGCCGATGTGTCCAAGGTATTCGAGCTCATCTTGTGCAAACTTATACTTGCTCACTTTTGTGTAGAACTATTGTTCCCAAGGGATCTCGAGGACTTTGCGCAAATGTTCTATGTGCTCTTCCATGGAATTGGAGAAAATCAGGATGTCTTCCAAGTAAAAAAAGACAAATTGACAAAGTTGTTTAGCGAATGCTTGGTTCATTTCTCCTTGGAAGGTTGCCGAGGCATTTCTAAGTCCGAAGCATAACACTCAGAACTGATATTGTCCATTGTACATTTGAAACGTGGTTTTGGGAACATCCTCTTCCGTGATGCGAATTTGATGGTACCCTTAAGACAAATCCAAGGACAAAAAAAACTGTTTACCTTGGAGTTGGTCAAACAAGTCCACAATTCGCACTAGTGGGAGTCGATTTCTCACCTTCAGCTTGTTCAACCCCCGGTAGTCCATACACATGCGTGAACCACTGTCCTTCTTGTTCACAAAAAGGATAGGTTCACCATACAGTGAGCTACTTAACTCGATCCATCCTTTTGCAAGGTACTCTTTGATTTGGTGTTCGAGCTCTCACCTTTCTGCTGGACTAAGGCAATACATGAGTCTGAACCGAGGATTTGCCTCCGGTTGCAGCAGAATCGTGTGGCACATGTGTCTTTCTGGTGGAGGCCCAGCCGGTGGGTCTTGGAATACATCCAAGAACTACGTCAATAGAGATTTTATCTCTTGTGGCGTGTCTTCCTTCACGTCATCCTCCACTTTCTATAGCTGAGGCAAGAAGTATTGACAACCTTGTCGAATACGTCTTTTGACCTACATCAGAGACAAGCTGGCATGAACTTTGAGTCGGGTTGGTGACAATTCTGTTCTCGAAATCAATGCAAAGTGACGCCGTCCTTCTGGAAGGATCAAACGCTTTGATTCAAAGCACATTAGAGGCTTGTTTCTATGGAGCCAAGGATCGCCTAGCGCCACGTCAAATGGGTCAAGAAGGTTGATTACCTTCAATGTCACACTCTGTATGTACCCTTGAATACAAATTCTCGCTTTACAAGTAGCGACTACAGGTACACCGTACGGTTTTCAGTGACGACAATTGCGCCATTCGATGGCTTGTACTTCAAGCCAACCTGTTGGGTAAAGCCAAGGCTAACAAAGGAGTCATCTCCTCCAGTGTCAGTAAGTACGATCACGGGAGCACCAGTTAGGTGTCCTTTGAACTGCATTGTCATTTTGCCTCCAGACTTCCAAGTGAACAGGCTTGACGATGGCAAGCCGAGTTTGTGATAAACACGGAATCTAGACGGTAGACCCTGTAGCTCCCATGATTCACCTACTCGAGCCCACATCTTGTGGGCACGTGTAAATTCGGCTAGCACCTTCTAGTCTTTAAACTTGACTGGGTCGAATTCATTGACCAAAGGTACAGCAAACGTGATTGAACTCATCACTTTGGGGGTGTTTGCTTCAATCACTACATCACACACAATTTGCACATTGGTTGACGTCGCCACCACCAAGCATGTCCGATCACACATCTCATCCGAGGATGCAAGTTTTAGTGGACAATGACGGTCAGCAAGTGTAGAATGAGGTTCAACAAGAGGGGAGAAAATAGCGAAGAAGTTTGAACTCGTGAAAAACTCAGATTGTTTAACATCCTTGTCTCAAAGCATGAACCCACATCCTTGACCCAGTGTTATCCTTGAGGGGTCCCCACTAATGTCACTCAGGGGTGGGAAAAACCTGCCCCACGGCCTTTTCCGTTACCACGGCTGGGTCCATAGCCATGACCACGACCTTGTCCACGGTCCTGTCCGCGGCCTCCTGCTCCACCCTACCCACGAGGTGCTGCTACTGTGACTAATGCCGCCGGCTCTTGTCCACCACCGGTAGCCTCAAGACACTGAGCCCTAAAGTGACCAGGCTGCATACAATTGTGGCAGAATCCGTCATAGACTGATGTGTTGTGACGCCCACGAGCCGCCTGCAGCTCCTCATTGTCGCGGTTGTGCTTAGGTTTGGGGTCTTGTGCCCGACAATCATCTTGACTAGAGGGTTTGCAGGCGGCTTCGTCCCACTGCCCGGATGCTCCTCCAGCCCTTACAGCGTCCATGCATACCCTAGTGCCACATGAATTCGATATCAAATACTTTTTTTTTTAAGACGAATCATTTGTTTAGGATACAGTTATGGAAATTCAAGTTTTTATAGAAAATAGTTAAATGATTGCCATCGGCTAAACTTTGCACAAATTTGGGGAGAAATTCATGAGGATGTCATATTGCGCACTCTGTATGATTGCAGAGCGAGTCTGTGTGGATCTATGAATCCTTCACTCGAGTGGGACAGGGATGGAAATGGGGCTGTGGGATTGGAGAGAAAGTCCGAGAGAGAGCGAGATGGAAAACAATTATTTGACAGACAAGTACAACAGAGCCTACATCACATGAGTTGCGGGCCTACGTCACACCAGTCACACCACCAAGTCCTCAGGCTCGTAGCCTTGGAGGCCGGACTCCGCCATGAAGTTAGCGTAGTCGCGAGCGGCTACACGCTGCAAGTCCACATCGAGCGCCGGTCCTACCCTGCCTCACGCCACGCGCTGCTCACGAGCTCAACGTTGCTCTGCAAGTGCTTCCAGCCGTGGAGCATCCATGCGACCGGGGCATCCTTGATGTGCCTCATCCTAAGATTCACGTTGGGGGTACCATGAAGTTGTTCACCCACCCATGATGAGAAGGCCTTGCTCACCTCGACCTTGAACGGCCTTTGTAGCCCAACATCTGCAGGTTGTAGCTTTGCTGTACATCCCGCAGGGATGTACACGAGCTGAACGTAAGGGTGGTGCTCCACCATCCACGCTTTGAAGTCTTCGGACGCTTGCCGGCGCCATGCGTCCAGAATGAGCGGAAGCTTTGAGTGCTCAGCGGCGAGGCCATTGTCACGACACGTGGAGATGTAGAAGGGCTCCAACACCATGGTAAACCACTGTTTGGTAGTCTCCATGGACGCCCAGTGGTTGTGGGTATGGGTGAAGTGCCACCCCCCGTCCCGCGTAGCCATGGAGGAGAATCCACCTTGCGGGTGGCACGCCTGTTTCTTCCCAGTCCAAATGACTTGGAAGGGCAAGACCTGCCCTTCAAGTGATGATGCAATGAGCATCGTCACTTGGCGTTTGTCGTCCTTGCCGATGACCTTCACATCCGATGACCCACATGGCGCGTAGGTGTACCGCGGGGTGGGGATGAGCTGCAGCCTGGTGTGGTAAGCATTGACCACAAGACACTGCGGGATCCTATAGAGGGTGATGTAGAAAGCGGCGCGGCGGTACATGGAGAGAGTGTGCGCCTCCCAGTCCGCGAGCAGCTTCTACGATGCCGACGTCCCGCAACGCCACGTCTAGTTGAGTTCCTCCGAGATGAACTTACAACACCACAAACGGGAGAACATGTCCTCAACATCTTTGCCCTCCGCCAAATCAATGCCATGCTCCTGGACAATGGCATGCACTTTCTCATGAATGGTGGCGCAGCAAAGGGGCATGCCTCGTCCCTGCATCAACTCTAAGCACGGACAATCTTGGATTTGGGCTGGGGATGGTCGTGAGAGTAGCTCTTCCATCCGTGGCTGCCTTGCATGCACGGCGTCTTTGCAACAGCCTCTTCCACCAAGGTTGGTGGTGCAACAGCGAGGACATGAGCGTAGGCCGCCCGCAAGGTGAACGTGCCAGGTTCGTACCACCCGCGCATTGTGGTCGGAGCCAACTTCTCGTACACGGATTGCTGTCCCGGGAGCCGGTAATGCTGATGTAGGAACTACACGGCCTTGTGAAAGTATTTGGCTTTCAAGATCGCGGCGTGAATCATGGGTATGTGGCCGAGACCGTACCAGTCCATGAACGGACGACGCTTTGCCGTCAAAGTGGTGGAGATGGAAGTTTTGGGGGTGCTTCCAGGGGACTTCTCTTCCTCCGGTGTTGTCTGCACGCCATCGGCTTCGGGCATCCCCTCCTCGTGTTTCAAATCCTGCAGCAGTGAGGCGACAACTGCTTTCTCGGTCGCATCTCGCTGCGTTAGGTGACTGGCGGATAGGGCGCCAACAACAGCTGCCTCAATGCAGTCGCGTGCACTTGCATTCAGATCTTCTTCATCATCCGAGGCACACGACAGTTCAGGATCTTGGGGGTTCTCTTCATCGTTGGAGTCTTCGGACAGGATGACTCTTCGTGACCTGTTGGGCAGCCGCTCCTTGGTGGGCGAGCCCGAGGACTCGTCTCGCGTAGGCTTTGTGACGGAGGCAATGGAAATCGTCGGGAGCACACTGGACGGCAGCGCAACAGGGGTCTTGCGCAGACGTCCGGGTCCTCGACGGGGCTGAGCGAGGGGCTTAGGTCCCGCCAGTGGACGAGCGACGTTCTGGCCATGCTCGTCATGGGTGATTTTGGCAAAGAACGAAGTGAGGCGCGACACTATGCCTGGTTGGAAGTGGGCGACATTGCCAAACCACTGCATCGCAGGCCCTTTCAGCATTCCAGGGACAGTGCGCGTTGTTGTGGTTGGTGGGCAGTCCATGACGCTGCGCGATCCGGACGATGGAGAACCATCAATGGACATGACCGAGTCGCATCTGACGGTTCAACGAAATCTAATGTGCAACGGTCTAGAGTTAGCGCAATGCCGCGATTGCCCTCGGACGTGACACAATGGTACACACGTACATTCGAACAGGCTTGCCAAAAAGACACCATCGTAGTGTCGAATTCTCAAGTGCAGTCAACATTCATTTCGTCGTCAATAAAAAAAATGAAATCATGCCCGATGACGAATCAAGAGAACACCCCGAAAAAAATGACGAATTCACAAATCAGTACGGTATATTGATGTTTCGATGTTGTTTGGTCGACTTTGCAATGGTGCTAGATTTTTTATAAAGAAGCACCTTGATGTTATTGAAGGCTACCAAATTCTGAGCAGATCTTCTGAAAGCAACCGCTCACGGTTCGACCTCGCACGCATCACTTGGCTCGAGCACTGAGGATCCGACATATGCCTCTTCCTCATTCATGGCATTAGATGAATGGATTGTTGACCTGGCCACTCCAAACCCCGGCTTATCGATGTCCACCCCGGCACATCGATGTGATCCTCCCTCCCCACATCAGCCACCTCGGAACCTTGGCCTCGACTGGGGTGGGTTTGTGCTATTTCTTGCTTGACTTGGGCACCTTATCCATGCAAAATCCCCCTTTTTCATGGATGCAGTCGCGGGTCATCTCCGTGGTTTATCAAGTTTTGGCTTTCTTGCTTGATCAGTCATGCCGACTCAAGCTAACTGCATTTGACTCGTTACAAACTGCAATCACGAGCTCTGCCAGCTGGCAAACACATCTTAAGAAACTGAATCGAGTTTGACAGCAAAACTTGTTGTGTAGGAGTTCCTTGCTCAAAGTTGAATCAGCGTACCCCGCTACTCCAAATTCCATAATTGAGGTTCAAAGATCGAATGTCAAAAGTTTGTTGGAAAAAAATTAACTATGTAATGCGGAGCTAAAAGCTTGAAGTAGGATGTCCGAATTTCGGAGTTTGAAATCTTGAATCAAACCTCGAAGTTTGAAGTTCAAAACTTGAAGCTCAAAATTTTAAGCATAAATTTTGATTTAGGGGTTTACACGCAAAATGGATTAAGTATGAGCTCAAAACAGATGAATCACCTTAGTCATCAAGCAAACCCTACTCGGAATGGATGGATAGAACTCAAGCGTGGTGTTCAAACCGGGAGATCTCAGATGGGGAGCGAGCGGGGAGAGGGGGTGTCACCCCAGTTCTCCGGAGGTGGTGCCGACTGACTGGCCGTGTCAGACCTGGTCGGTTGTGAGGGCGGGTGGCAAGGGGCGGGGCGGGGGGGGGGGGGGGGGGGGGGGGGGGG
>SZWC01017676.1:30829-46026 GCA_023375785.1 Penium margaritaceum | reverse complement strand
AGTGGTGCGAACTGGTTGTGGAGTGGTGCGAACTGGCTGCAGAGTGGTGTGAATTGGTTGCGGAGTGATGCAAACTGGTAGCGGAGTGGTGCAAACGGGTTGCGGAGCTGTGCAAACTGGTTGCGGAGTGGTGCGAGCTGGTTGCGGAGTGGTGCAAACTGGTTGTAGAGTGGTGACAATTGGTTTTAGAGTGGTGTTGACTGGTTGTGGAGTGGTGTGAATTGGATGCGGAGTGGTGCAAACTGGTTTCGGAGTGGTGGGAACTGGTTGCGGAGTAGTGGGAACTGGTTGCGGAGTGCTGCCAACTAGTTGTGGAGTGGTGCGAACTGGTTGCGGAGTGGTGCAAATTGGTTGTGGAGTGGTGCGCACTGGCTGCGGAGTGGTGCAAACCGGTGGAGGAGTGGTGCAAACTGGTTCTGGAGTGATGCGTGCTGGTTGCGGATTGGTGCGAACTGGTTGCGGAGTGGTCCAAATTGGGTGCGGAGTGGTGCGAACTGGCTGCAGAGTGGTGGGAACTAGTTGCGGAGTGGTGCGAACTGGTTGCGGAGTGGTGTGAACTGGTTGCGGAGTGGTGCAAACTGGCTTTGGAGTGGTGCAAACTAGTTGCGGAGTGGTGCAAACTGATTTCGGAGTGGTTCAAACTGGTTGCGGAGTGGTGCGAACTGGTTGCAGAGTGGTGCGAACTGGTTGCGGAGTGGTGCCAACTGGTTGTGGAGTGGTGCGAACTGGTTGCGAAGTGGTGTGAACTGGTTGCGGAATGGTGCGAACTGGTTGCGGAGTGGTGCAAACGGGTTGCGGAGTGGTGCGAACCGGTTGCAGAGTGGTGCGAACTGGTTGCGGAGTGGTGCCAACTGGTTGTGGAGTGGTGCGAACTGGTTGCGAAGTGGTGTGAACTGGTTGCGGAATGGTGCGAACTGGTTGCGGAGTGGTGCAAACGGGTTGCGGAGTGGTGCGAACCGGTTGCAGAGTGGTGCGAACTGGTTGCGGAGTGGTGCCAACTGGTTGTGGAGTGGTGCGAACTGGTTGCGAAGTGGTGTGAACTGGTTGCGGAATGGTGCGAACTGGTTGCGGAGTGGTGCAAACGGGTTGCGGAGTGGTGCGAACCGGTTGCAGAGTGGTGCGAACTGGTTGCGGAGTGGTGCCAACTGGTTGTGGAGTGGTGCGAACTGGTTGCGAAGTGGTGTGAACTGGTTGCGGAATGGTGCGAACTGGTTGCGGAGTGGTGCAAACGGGTTGCGGAGTGGTGCGAACCGGTTGCAGAGTGGTGCGAACTGGTTGCGGAGTGGTGCCAACTGGTTGTGGAGTGGTGCGAACTGGTTGCGAAGTGGTGTGAACTGGTTGCGGAATGGTGCGAACTGGTTGCGGAGTGGTGCAAACGGGTTGCGGAGTGGTGCGAACCGGTTGCAGAGTGGTGCGAACTGGTTGCGGAGTGGTGCCAACTGGTTGTGGAGTGGTGCGAACTGGTTGCGAAGTGGTGTGAACTGGTTGCGGAATGGTGCGAACTGGTTGCGGAGTGGTGCAAACGGGTTGCGGAGTGGTGCGAACCGGTTGCAGAGTGGTGCGAACTGGTTGCGGAGTGGTGCCAACTGGTTGTGGAGTGGTGCGAACTGGTTGCGAAGTGGTGTGAACTGGTTGCGGAATGGTGCGAACTGGTTGCGGAGTGGTGCAAACGGGTTGCGGAGTGGTGCGAACCGGTTGCAGAGTGGTGCGAACTGGTTGCGGAGTGGTGCCAACTGGTTGTGGAGTGGTGCGAACTGGTTGCGAAGTGGTGTGAACTGGTTGCGGAATGGTGCGAACTGGTTGCGGAGTGGTGCAAACGGGTTGCGGAGTGGTGCGAACCGGTTGCAGAGTGGTGCGAACTGGTTGCGGAGTGGTGCCAACTGGTTGTGGAGTGGTGCGAACTGGTTGCGAAGTGGTGTGAACTGGTTGCGGAATGGTGCGAACTGGTTGCGGAGTGGTGCAAACGGGTTGCGGAGTGGTGCGAACCGGTTGCAGAGTGGTGCGAACTGGTTGCGGAGTGGTGTGAATTGGTTGTGGAGTGGTGCGCACTGGCTGCGGAGTGGTGCAAACCGGTGGAGGAGTGGTGCAAACTGGTTCTGGAGTGGTGCGTGCTGGTTGCGGAGTGGTGCGAACTGGTTGCAGAGTGGTGTGAACTGGTTGCGGAGTGGTGCAAACTGGCTTTGGAGTGGTGCAAACTAGTTGCGGAGTGGTGCAAACTGGTTGCGGAGTGGTGTGAACTGGTTGCAGAGTGGTGCGAACTGGTTGCGGAGTGGTGGGAACTGGTTGCGGAGTGCTGCCAACTAGTTGTGGAGTGGTGCGAGCTGGTTGCAGAGTGGTGCGAATTGGATGTGGAGTGGTGGGCACTGGCTGCGGAGTGGTGCGAACCGGTTGCGGAGTGGTGCAAACTGGTTGTTGAGTGGTGCGAACTGGTTGTGGAGTGGTGTGAACTGGTTGCGGAGTAGAGCGAACTGGTTGTGGAGTGGTTCGAATTGGTTGCGGAGTGGTGCGAACTGGTTGCGAAGTGGTTCGAACTGGTTGCAAAGTGGTGGGAACTGGTTGCGGAGTGCTGCCAACTAGTTGTGGAGTGGTGCGAACTGGTTGCGCAGTGGTGCAAATTGGGTGTGGAGTGGTGCGCACTGGCTACGGAGTGGTGCAAATTGCGGAGTGGTGCAAACTGGTTGCCGAGTGGTGTGAACTGGTTGCCGAGTGGTGTGAACTGGTTGCCGAGTGGTGTGAACTGGTTGCCGAGTGGTGTGAACTGGTTGCCGAGTGGTGTGAACTGGTTGCCGAGTGGTGTGAACTGGTTGCCGAGTGGTGTGAACTGGTTGCCGAGTGGTGTGAACTGGTTGCCGAGTGGTGTGAACTGGTTGCCGAGTGGTGTGAACTGGTTGCCGAGTGGTGTGAACTGGTTGCCGAGTGGTGTGAACTGGTTGCCGAGTGGTGTGAACTGGTTGCCGAGTGGTGTGAACTGGTTGCCGAGTGGTGTGAACTGGTTGCCGAGTGGTGTGAACTGGTTGCCGAGTGGTGTGAACTGGTTGCCGAGTGGTGTGAACTGGTTGCCGAGTGGTGTGAACTGGTTGCCGAGTGGTGTGAACTGGTTGCCGAGTGGTGTGAACTGGTTGCCGAGTGGTGTGAACTGGTTGCCGAGTGGTGTGAACTGGTTGCCGAGTGGTGTGAACTGGTTGCCGAGTGGTGTGAACTGGTTGCCGAGTGGTGTGAACTGGTTGCCGAGTGGTGTGAACTGGTTGCCGAGTGGTGTGAACTGGTTGCCGAGTGGTGTGAACTGGTTGCCGAGTGGTGTGAACTGGTTGCCGAGTGGTGTGAACTGGTTGCCGAGTGGTGTGAACTGGTTGCCGAGTGGTGTGAACTGGTTGCCGAGTGGTGTGAACTGGTTGCCGAGTGGTGTGAACTGGTTGCCGAGTGGTGTGAACTGGTTGCCGAGTGGTGTGAACTGGTTGCCGAGTGGTGTGAACTGGTTGCCGAGTGGTGTGAACTGGTTGCCGAGTGGTGTGAACTGGTTGCCGAGTGGTGTGAACTGGTTGCCGAGTGGTGTGAACTGGTTGCCGAGTGGTGTGAACTGGTTGCCGAGTGGTGTGAACTGGTTGCCGAGTGGTGTGAACTGGTTGCCGAGTGGTGTGAACTGGTTGCCGAGTGGTGTGAACTGGTTGCCGAGTGGTGTGAACTGGTTGCCGAGTGGTGTGAACTGGTTGCCGAGTGGTGTGAACTGGTTGCCGAGTGGTGTGAACTGGTTGCCGAGTGGTGTGAACTGGTTGCCGAGTGGTGTGAACTGGTTGCCGAGTGGTGTGAACTGGTTGCCGAGTGGTGTGAACTGGTTGCCGAGTGGTGTGAACTGGTTGCCGAGTGGTGTGAACTGGTTGCCGAGTGGTGTGAACTGGTTGCCGAGTGGTGTGAACTGGTTGCCGAGTGGTGTGAACTGGTTGCCGAGTGGTGTGAACTGGTTGCCGAGTGGTGTGAACTGGTTGCCGAGTGGTGTGAACTGGTTGCCGAGTGGTGTGAACTGGTTGCCGAGTGGTGTGAACTGGTTGCCGAGTGGTGTGAACTGGTTGCCGAGTGGTGTGAACTGGTTGCCGAGTGGTGTGAACTGGTTGCCGAGTGGTGTGAACTGGTTGCCGAGTGGTGTGAACTGGTTGCCGAGTGGTGTGAACTGGTTGCCGAGTGGTGTGAACTGGTTGCCGAGTGGTGTGAACTGGTTGCCGAGTGGTGTGAACTGGTTGCCGAGTGGTGTGAACTGGTTGCCGAGTGGTGTGAACTGGTTGCCGAGTGGTGTGAACTGGTTGCCGAGTGGTGTGAACTGGTTGCCGAGTGGTGTGAACTGGTTGCCGAGTGGTGTGAACTGGTTGCCGAGTGGTGTGAACTGGTTGCCGAGTGGTGTGAACTGGTTGCCGAGTGGTGTGAACTGGTTGCCGAGTGGTGTGAACTGGTTGCCGAGTGGTGTGAACTGGTTGCCGAGTGGTGTGAACTGGTTGCCGAGTGGTGTGAACTGGTTGCCGAGTGGTGTGAACTGGTTGCCGAGTGGTGTGAACTGGTTGCCGAGTGGTGTGAACTGGTTGCCGAGTGGTGTGAACTGGTTGCCGAGTGGTGTGAACTGGTTGCCGAGTGGTGTGAACTGGTTGCCGAGTGGTGTGAACTGGTTGCCGAGTGGTGTGAACT
Organism: Penium margaritaceum; assembly: GCA_023375785.1. Lineage (NCBI taxonomy): Eukaryota > Viridiplantae > Streptophyta > Zygnematophyceae > Desmidiales > Peniaceae > Penium > Penium margaritaceum. The sequence goes on along the minus strand of SZWC01017676.1, from coordinate 41,355 downwards.
GGTTGCCGAGTGGTGTGAACTGGTTGCCGAGTGGTGTGAACTGGTTGCCGAGTGGTGTGAACTGGTTGCCGAGTGGTGTGAACTGGTTGCCGAGTGGTGTGAACTGGTTGCCGAGTGGTGTGAACTGGTTGCCGAGTGGTGTGAACTGGTTGCCGAGTGGTGTGAACTGGTTGCCGAGTGGTGTGAACTGGTTGCCGAGTGGTGTGAACTGGTTGCCGAGTGGTGTGAACTGGTTGCCGAGTGGTGTGAACTGGTTGCCGAGTGGTGTGAACTGGTTGCCGAGTGGTGTGAACTGGTTGCCGAGTGGTGTGAACTGGTTGCCGAGTGGTGTGAACTGGTTGCCGAGTGGTGTGAACTGGTTGCCGAGTGGTGTGAACTGGTTGCCGAGTGGTGTGAACTGGTTGCCGAGTGGTGTGAACTGGTTGCCGAGTGGTGTGAACTGGTTGCCGAGTGGTGTGAACTGGTTGCCGAGTGGTGTGAACTGGTTGCCGAGTGGTGTGAACTGGTTGCCGAGTGGTGTGAACTGGTTGCCGAGTGGTGTGAACTGGTTGCGGAGTAGAGCGAACTGGTTGTGGAGTGGTGCGAATGGGTTGCGGAGTGGTGTGAACTGGTTGCAGAGTGGTGCGAACTGGTTGCGGAGTGGTGGGAACTGGTTGCGGAGTGCTGCCAACTAGTTGTGGAGTGGTGCGAGCTGGTTGCAGAGTGGTGCGAATTGGGTGTGGAGTGGTGGGCACTGGCTGCGGTTTGGTGCGAACCGGTTGCGGAGTGGTGCAAACTGGTTGTTGAGTGGTGCGAACTGGTTGTGGAGTGGTGTGAACTGGTTGCGGAGTGGTGCGAACTGGTTGTGGAGTGGTTCGAATTGGTTGCGGAGTGGTGCGAACTGGTTGCGAAGTGGTGCGAACTGGTTGCAAAGTGGTGGGAACTCGTTGCGGAGTGCTGCCAACTAGTTGTGGAGTGGTGCGAACTGGTTGCGCAGTGGTGCAAATTGGGTGTGGAGTGGTGCGCACTGGCTACGGAGTGGTGCAAATTCCGGAGTGGTGCAAACTGGTTGCCGAGTGGTGTGAACTGGTTGCCGAGTGGTGTGAACTGGTTGCGAAGTGGTGCGAACTGGTTGCGGGGTAGTGCGAACTGGTTGCGGAGTGGTGCGAACTGGTTGCGGAGTAGTGCGAACTGGTTGCGGAGTGGTGCGAACTGGTTGCGGAGTGGTGCGAATTGGTTGCGGAGTGGTGCGAACTGGTTGCGGAGTGGTGCGAACTGGTTGCAGAGTGGTGCGAACTAGTTGCCGAGCAGTGCGAACTGGTTGCGGAGTGGTGCGAACTGGGTGCGGAGTGGTGCGAACTGGTTGCAGAGTGGTGCGAACTAGTTGCCGAGCAGTGCGAACTGGTTGCGGAGTGGTGCGAACTGGTTGCGGAGAGGTGCGAACTGGCTGCGGAGTGGTGCGAACTGGTTGCGGAGTGGTGAGAATTGGTTGCAGAGTGGTGCTGACTGGTTGTGGAATGGTGTGAATTGGTTGCGGAGTGGTGCGAACTGGTTTCGGAGTGGTGCGAACTGGTTGCGGAGTAGTGGGAACTGTTTGCGGAGTGCTGCCAACTAGTTGTGGAGTGGTACGAACTGGTTGCGGAGTGGTGCGAATTGGTTGTGGAGTGGTGCGCACTGGCTGCGGAGTGGTGCAAACCGGTGGAGGAGTGGTGCAAACTGGTTGTGGAGTGATGCGAGCTGGTTGCGGAGTGGTGTGAACTGGTTGCGGCGTGGTGCGGATTGGCGCGAACTGGTTGCGGAGTGGTCCGAATTGGGTGCGGAGTGGTGCGAACTGGCTGCAGAGTGGTGCGAACTAGTTGCGGAGTGGTGCGAACTGGTTGCGGAGTGGTGTGAGCTGGTTGCGGAGTGGTGCAAACTGGTTGCGGAGTGGTGCAAATGGGTTGCCGAGTGGTGCGAACTGGTTGCGGAGTGGTGCGAACAGGTTGTGGAGTGGTGCGAACTGGTTGCGGAGTGGTCCGAACTGGTTGCGGAGTGGTGCGAACTGGTTACGGAGTGGTGCGAACTAGGTGCGAAGTGGTGCGAACTGGTTGCGGTGTGGTGCGAATGGGTTGCGAGTGGAGCAAACTGGTTGCGGAGTGGTGCGAATCGATTGCGGAGTGGTGCAAACTGGTTGCGGAGTGGTGCAAATGGGTTGCCGAGTGGTGCGAACTGGTTGCGGAGTGGTGCGAACAGGTTGTGGAGTGGTGCGAACTGGTTGCGGAGTGGTCCGAACTGGTTGCGGAGTGGTGCGAACTGGTTACGGAGTGGTGCGAACTAGGTGCGAAGTGGTGCGAACTGGTTGCGGTGTGGTGCGAATGGGTTGCGAGTGGAGCAAACTGGTTGCGGAGTGGTGCGAATCGATTGCGGAGTGGTGCAAACTGGTTGCGGAGTGGTGCAAATGGGTTGCCGAGTGGTGCGAACTGGTTGCGGAGTGGTGCGAACAGGTTGTGGAGTGGTGCGAACTGGTTGCGGAGTGGTCCGAACTGGTTGCGGAGTGGTGCGAACTGGTTACGGAGTGGTGCGAACTAGGTGCGAAGTGGTGCGAACTGGTTGCGGTGTGGTGCGAATGGGTTGCGAGTGGAGCAAACTGGTTGCGGAGTGGTGCGAATCGATTGCGGAGTGGTGCAAACTGGTTGCGGAGTGGTGCAAATGGGTTGCCGAGTGGTGCGAACTGGTTGCGGAGTGGTGCGAACAGGTTGTGGAGTGGTGCGAACTGGTTGCGGAGTGGTCCGAACTGGTTGCGGAGTGGTGCGAACTGGTTACGGAGTGGTGCGAACTAGGTGCGAAGTGGTGCGAACTGGTTGCGGTGTGGTGCGAATGGGTTGCGAGTGGAGCAAACTGGTTGCGGAGTGGTGCGAATCGATTGCGGAGTGGTGCAAACTGGTTGCGGAGTGGTGCAAATGGGTTGCCGAGTGGTGCGAACTGGTTGCGGAGTGGTGCGAACAGGTTGTGGAGTGGTGCGAACTGGTTGCGGAGTGGTCCGAACTGGTTGCGGAGTGGTGCGAACTGGTTACGGAGTGGTGCGAACTAGGTGCGAAGTGGTGCGAACTGGTTGCGGTGTGGTGCGAATGGGTTGCGAGTGGAGCAAACTGGTTGCGGAGTGGTGCGAATCGATTGCGGAGTGGTGCAAACTGGTTGCGGAGTGGTGCAAATGGGTTGCCGAGTGGTGCGAACTGGTTGCGGAGTGGTGCGAACAGGTTGTGGAGTGGTGCGAACTGGTTGCGGAGTGGTCCGAACTGGTTGCGGAGTGGTGCGAACTGGTTACGGAGTGGTGCGAACTAGGTGCGAAGTGGTGCGAACTGGTTGCGGTGTGGTGCGAATGGGTTGCGAGTGGAGCAAACTGGTTGCGGAGTGGTGCGAATCGATTGCGGAGTGGTGCAAACTGGTTGCGGAGTGGTGCAAATGGGTTGCCGAGTGGTGCGAACTGGTTGCGGAGTGGTGCGAACAGGTTGTGGAGTGGTGCGAACTGGTTGCGGAGTGGTCCGAACTGGTTGCGGAGTGGTGCGAACTGGTTACGGAGTGGTGCGAACTAGGTGCGAAGTGGTGCGAACTGGTTGCGGTGTGGTGCGAATGGGTTGCGAGTGGAGCAAACTGGTTGCGGAGTGGTGCGAATCGATTGCGGAGTGGTGCAAACTGGTTGCGGAGTGGTGCAAATGGGTTGCCGAGTGGTGCGAACTGGTTGCGGAGTGGTGCGAACAGGTTGTGGAGTGGTGCGAACTGGTTGCGGAGTGGTCCGAACTGGTTGCGGAGTGGTGCGAACTGGTTACGGAGTGGTGCGAACTAGGTGCGAAGTGGTGCGAACTGGTTGCGGTGTGGTGCGAATGGGTTGCGAGTGGAGCAAACTGGTTGCGGAGTGGTGCGAATCGATTGCGGAGTGGTGCAAACTGGTTGCGGAGTGGTGCAAATGGGTTGCCGAGTGGTGCGAACTGGTTGCGGAGTGGTGCGCACTGGTTGCAGAGTGGTGCGAACTGGTTGCGGAGTGATGCGAACTGGTTGCGGAGTGGTGCGAACTGGTTGTGGAGTGGTGCGAACTGGTTGTGGAGTGGTATGAACTGGTTGCGGAGTGGTGCAAACTGGGTGCGGAGTGGTGCAAATGGGTTTCCGAGTGGTGTGAACTGGTTGCGGAGTGGTGCGAACAGGTTGCAGGGTGGTGCGAACTGGTTGCCAAGTGGTGCGAACTGGTTATGGAGTGGTGCGAACTGTATGCGAAGTGGTGCGAACTGGTTGCAGAGTGGTGTGAATGGGTTGCGAGTGGTGCAAACTGGTTGCAAAGTGGTGCGAACTGGTTGCTGAGTGGTGCGAACTGGTTGCGGAGTGGTGCGAATTGGTTGCAGAGTGGTGCAAACTGGTTGCCGAGTGGGGCGAATTGGTTGTGGATTGGTGCGAACTGGTTGCGGAGTGGTGCCAACTGGTTGCGGAGTGGTCCGAACTGGTTGTGGAGTGGTGTGAACTGGTTGCGGAGTGGTCCAAACTGGTTGCGGAGTGGTGCGAACTGGTTGCGGGGTGGTGCGAACTGGTTGGGGAGTGGTGCAAACTGGTTGCGGAGTGGTGCAAACTGGTTGCGGAGAGGTGCAAACTGGTTGCGGAGTGGTGCAAATTGGTTGTGGAGTGGTGCGAACTGGTTGCGAAGTGGTGCGAACTGGTTGCAGAGTGGTGCGAACTGGTTGTGGAGTGGTGTGAACTGGTTGCGGAGTGGTGTGAACTGGTTGCGGAGTGGTGCAAACTGGTTGCAGAGTGGTGCAAACGGGTTGTGGAGTGGTGCAAACTGGTTGCGGAGTGGTGCGAACTGGTTGCGGAGTGGTGCGAACTGGTTGCGGAGTGGTGGGAATTGTTGTGGAGTAGTGCGAACTGGTTGCGGAGTGGTGGGAACTAGTTGTGGAGTGGAGTGAACTGGTTGCGGAGTGGTGTGAACTGGTTGTGGAGTGGTGCGGACTGGTTGCAGAGTGGTGCGAACTAGTTGCGGAGTGGTGCGAACTGGTCGCAGAGTGGTGTGAACTGGTTGTGGAGTGGTGCGGACTGGTTGCAGAGTGGTGCGAACTAGTTGCGGAGTGGTGCGAACTGGTCGCAGAGTGGTGTGAACTGGTTGTGGAGTGGTGCGGACTGGTTGCAGAGTGGTGCGAACTAGTTGCGGAGTGGTGCGAACTGGTCGCAGAGTGGTGTGAACTGGTTGTGGAGTGGTGCGGACTGGTTGCAGAGTGGTGCGAACTAGTTGCGGAGTGGTGCGAACTGGTCGCAGAGTGGTGTGAACTGGTTGTGGAGTGGTGCGGACTGGTTGCAGAGTGGTGCGAACTAGTTGCGGAGTGGTGCGAACTGGTCGCAGAGTGGTGTGAACTGGTTGTGGAGTGGTGCGGACTGGTTGCAGAGTGGTGCGAACTAGTTGCGGAGTGGTGCGAACTGGTCGCAGAGTGGTGTGAACTGGTTGTGGAGTGGTGCGGACTGGTTGCAGAGTGGTGCGAACTAGTTGCGGAGTGGTGCGAACTGGTCGCAGAGTGGTGTGAACTGGTTGTGGAGTGGTGCGGACTGGTTGCAGAGTGGTGCGAACTAGTTGCGGAGTGGTGCGAACTGGTCGCAGAGTGGTGTGAACTGGTTGTGGAGTGGTGCGGACTGGTTGCAGAGTGGTGCGAACTAGTTGCGGAGTGGTGCGAACTGGTCGCAGAGTGGTGTGAACTGGTTGTGGAGTGGTGCGGACTGGTTGCAGAGTGGTGCGAACTAGTTGCGGAGTGGTGCGAACTGGTCGCAGAGTGGTGTGAACTGGTTGTGGAGTGGTGCGGACTGGTTGCAGAGTGGTGCGAACTAGTTGCGGAGTGGTGCGAACTGGTCGCAGAGTGGTGTGAACTGGTTGTGGAGTGGTGCGGACTGGTTGCAGAGTGGTGCGAACTAGTTGCGGAGTGGTGCGAACTGGTCGCAGAGTGGTGTGAACTGGTTGTGGAGTGGTGCGGACTGGTTGCAGAGTGGTGCGAACTAGTTGCGGAGTGGTGCGAACTGGTCGCAGAGTGGTGTGAACTGGTTGTGGAGTGGTGCGGACTGGTTGCAGAGTGGTGCGAACTAGTTGCGGAGTGGTGCGAACTGGTCGCAGAGTGGTGTGAACTGGTTGTGGAGTGGTGCGGACTGGTTGCAGAGTGGTGCGAACTAGTTGCGGAGTGGTGCGAACTGGTCGCAGAGTGGTGTGAACTGGTTGTGGAGTGGTGCGGACTGGTTGCAGAGTGGTGCGAACTAGTTGCGGAGTGGTGCGAACTGGTCGCAGAGTGGTGTGAACTGGTTGTGGAGTGGTGCGGACTGGTTGCAGAGTGGTGCGAACTAGTTGCGGAGTGGTGCGAACTGGTCGCAGAGTGGTGTGAACTGGTTGTGGAGTGGTGCGGACTGGTTGCAGAGTGGTGCGAACTAGTTGCGGAGTGGTGCGAACTGGTCGCAGAGTGGTGTGAACTGGTTGTGGAGTGGTGCGGACTGGTTGCAGAGTGGTGCGAACTAGTTGCGGAGTGGTGCGAACTGGTCGCAGAGTGGTGTGAACTGGTTGTGGAGTGGTGCGGACTGGTTGCAGAGTGGTGCGAACTAGTTGCGGAGTGGTGCGAACTGGTCGCAGAGTGGTGTGAACTGGTTGTGGAGTGGTGCGGACTGGTTGCAGAGTGGTGCGAACTGCTTGCGGAGTGGTGCGAATCGGTTGTGGAGTGGCGCGCACTGGTTGCGGAGTGGTGCGAACAGGTTGCGGAGTGGTGCGAACCGGTTGCGGAGTGGTGCGAACTGGCTAGGGAGTGGTGTGAACTGGTTGAGATGTGGTATGGACTGGTTGCAGAGTGGTGCAAACGGGTTGCGGAGAGGTGCAAACGGGGTGCGGCGTGGTGCGAACTGGTTGCGGAGTTGTGCGAACCGGTTGCAGAGTGCTGCGAACTGGTTGCGGAGTGGTGAGAACTGGTTGCGGACTGGTGCAAACTGGTTGCGAAGTGGTGCGAACTGGTTGCGCAGTGGTGCGAACGGGTTGCGAGTGGTGCGAACTGGTTGCGGACTGGTGCGAACTGGTTGCGGAGTGGTGCAAACTGGTTGCGGAGTGGTTCGAACAGGTTGCGGAGTGTTGGAAACTGGTTGCGGAGTAATGCGAACTGGTTGCGGAGTGGTGCGAATTGGTTGCGGACTGGTGTTAACGGGTTGTGGAGTGGTGCGAATTGGTTGTGGAGTGGTGCGAACTGGTTGAGGTGTGGTGCAAACTGATTGCGGAGTGGTGCGAACTGGTTGCAGAGTGGTGGGAACTGGTTGCGGAGTGCTGCCAACTAGTTGTGGAGTGGTGCGAACTGGTTGTGGAGTGGTGCGAATTGGATGCGGAGTGGTGTTAACTGGTTGAAGAGTGGTGCAAACTGGTTGCGAAGGGGTTCGAACTGGTTGCAGATTGGTGCGAACTGGTTGCGGAGTGGTGCAAACTGGTTGCGCAGTGGTGCGAACTGGTTGGGGAGTGGTGCGAACTGGTTGCGGAGTGCTGCGGACTGGTTGCGGAGTGGTGCGAGCTGGTTGCGGAGTAATGCAAACTGGTTGCGGAGTGGTGCGAACCGGTTGCGGAGTGGTGCGAACTGATTACGGAGTGGTGCGAACTGGTTGTGGAGTGATGCACACTGGTTGCGGAGTGGTGCGAACTGGTTGTGGAGTTGTGCAAACTGGTTGCGGAGTAATGCGAACTGGTTGCGGAGTGGTGCGAATTGGCTGTGGAGTGGTGCGAACGTGTTGCGGAGTGGTGCGAACTGGTTGCGGAGTGGTGCGAACAGGTTACGGAGTGGTGCGAACTGGTTGCGAAGTGGTGCGAACTGGTTGTGGACTGGTGCGAACGGGTTGCGAGTGGTGCGAACTGGTTGCGGAGTAGGGCGAACTGGTTGCGGAGTGGTGCGAACAGGTTACGGAGTGGTGCGAACTGGTTGCGAAGTGGTGCGAACTGGTTGTGGACTGGTGCGAACGGGTTGCGAGTGGTGCGAACTGGTTGCGGAGTAGGGCGAACTGGTTGCGGAGTGGTGCGAACAGGTTACGGAGTGGTGCGAACTGGTTGCGAAGTGGTGCGAACTGGTTGTGGACTGGTGCGAACGGGTTGCGAGTGGTGCGAACTGGTTGCGGAGTAGGGCGAACTGGTTGCGGAGTGGTGCGAACAGGTTACGGAGTGGTGCGAACTGGTTGCGAAGTGGTGCGAACTGGTTGTGGACTGGTGCGAACGGGTTGCGAGTGGTGCGAACTGGTTGCGGAGTAGGGCGAACTGGTTGCGGAGTGGTGCGAACAGGTTACGGAGTGGTGCGAACTGGTTGCGAAGTGGTGCGAACTGGTTGTGGACTGGTGCGAACGGGTTGCGAGTGGTGCGAACTGGTTGCGGAGTAGGGCGAACTGGTTGCGGAGTGGTGCGAACAGGTTACGGAGTGGTGCGAACTGGTTGCGAAGTGGTGCGAACTGGTTGTGGACTGGTGCGAACGGGTTGCGAGTGGTGCGAACTGGTTGCGGAGTAGGGCGAACTGGTTGCGGAGTGGTGCGAACAGGTTACGGAGTGGTGCGAACTGGTTGCGAAGTGGTGCGAACTGGTTGTGGACTGGTGCGAACGGGTTGCGAGTGGTGCGAACTGGTTGCGGAGTAGGGCGAACTGGTTGCGGAGTGGTGCGAACAGGTTACGGAGTGGTGCGAACTGGTTGCGAAGTGGTGCGAACTGGTTGTGGACTGGTGCGAACGGGTTGCGAGTGGTGCGAACTGGTTGCGGAGTAGGGCGAACTGGTTGCGGAGTGGTGCGAACAGGTTGCGGAGTGCTGCGAACTGGTTGCGGAGTGGTGTGATCTGGTTGCGGAATGGTGCAAACGGGTTGCGGAGAGGTGAAAACGGGGTGCGGAGTGGTGCGAACTGGTTGCGGAGTGCTGCGGACTGGTTGCGGAGTGGTGCGAGCTGGTTGCGGAGTGATGCAAACTGGTTGCGGAGTGGTGCGAACTGGTTGCGGAGTGGTGCGAACAGGTTGTGGAGTGGTGCGAACTGGTTGCGGAGTGGTGATTCCCCCAATTTTGCCGCGCACTGTTCTCCTCCCTCGTTCTTTGGTTCCGCACCTGGTCTGTTCCGCGACTCTCTGATTCCGCGCCTGGTCTCCTCCGCGACTCATTGATTCCGCCCCTGGTCTGTTCCGCGACTCTCTCATTCTGCGCCTGGTCTGTTCCGCGATTCTCTGATTCCGCGGTTTCGTGCAGCACTTGTCCGCTGCTCCTTCGCTGCCTCTCCTCATCTTCCGCGGATGTTTCACACTGTAGAGACCCCGCGTGTGGGTAGTGCTCTGTGGCTCACTCTTTGCCGGCACGAGAGTCTGCCACCTCGTGGCCTCTGACTCCTCCGCCCGCGGAACCCCATTCCGTGGCCGTGCACAAGACTGTGGCATCGCCGGCAGCACCCTTCACCCCACTTGCGTTCCCTGGTGGTGACAATACCCAGCGGAATCCGGGTTGGACCCAAGATAGGAAGTGGAACAAGTAGTGGGACGTACACACTCGGAGGGGAAGAATTTGTCCTCCGCGGAATACCTCCACGGAGAGCACTATCCGGGCTCCTTGAGCAGCTACGAATCTCAGAAGGGAAGCGGGAGTGAAAGCATGAACCTGATTGACGACTGCGCGGATCAATGAGACATCAGGTAGCAATCTGGTTCTGAACAAGTCAGGACTTTAGTCTCACAACTGGGAATCAGGCTTGTATTAAGTCAGATTGCACAAGGTCAGACAAAAGGTCAGCTCACTTCATCACACTAGTTCCTCCGCTACACCACTACTTTATATTCACCAAACCTAGCTTTCTAAGTCTCCTACCACACTCTTTCCCCTACCTCGGACTCCGCGCGGTGAGTTACGCGCACTGCGGGTCTCGTCCTTGATCACACACACACACCTGACTACTATATTTCTCTGCCCTACTACTAGTTCTTCCTCTACTCCACGGCTTGGGTGCGCGCGGTCTTGTGGTTTTCCTTGAATCTTCGATTTTGCGCGGTGCGTCCTCCCGGTCCTCCTCCTTGATTACCGCTGCCCACCCTGGGCTCTCATTGGCTGAGCTCCTTCCTGTCATCCGGTTCTGCCGACATGTGTCTTTGCACGTCCGACGCTCCTGCTTCACTCCCACTTTTCTGCAGCTCGGTATATGTTCTCTTTCCACCGCGGATTCTCACCCTACTGTCCCGCCCCTTCTTGGCTCCTCCGCGGCCATTGCTTCCAATAGCCGTAGAAAGGTCATTGTCGATTTCTGCTTCCTGGCGGCAACTTTCCGCGCCTCTTTTCCTTCACCGCTACTGGATTCCGCGCCACCCCACGCTCTACCGCAATCTTGTTGCGGGAGCCAGCATGCCTTGCGCGTTCTCCGGTGCTCCGCAGCCTCCCCTTCGTCCTCCTCCGCGGATCTCTGATCGCGGTCGCCACTTTCTGCGGACTTGTGGGTCGCGGCGATTTCCTTCAGTGGATACATCTTCTTCTCAGCGGAGATGCGGTGGATCTCTGCCTGACACTTATACTCCCAACCCCCCCCCCCCC
>SZWC01017676.1:0-14703 GCA_023375785.1 Penium margaritaceum | reverse complement strand
AAGTGGTGCGAACTGGTTGCGGAGTGGTGCGAACTGGTTGCGGAGTGGTGCGGACTGGTTGCGGAGTGGTGCGAACTGGTTGCAGAGTGGTGCGAACTGGTTGCGGAGTGGTGCAAACTGGTTGCGGAGTGGTGCGAACTGGTTGCGGAGTGGTGCGAACTGGTTGTGGAGTGGTGCGAGCTGGTTGCAGAGTGGTGCGAATTGGTTGCGGACTGGTGTTAACGGGCTGTGGAGTGGTGCGAATTGGTTGCGGAGTGGTTCGAATTGCATGCGGAGTGGTGCAAACTGGTTGCGTAGAAGTTCGAACTGGTTGCGGAGTGGTGGGAACTGGTTGCGGAGTGCTGGCAACTAGTAGTGGAGTGGTGCGAATTGGATGCGGAGTGGTGTGAACTGGTTGCGGAGTGGTGCAAACTAGTTGCAAAGTGGTTTTAACTGGTTGCGGAGTGGTGCGGACTGGTTGCTGAGTGGTGCGAACTGGCTGCGGAGTGGTGCGAACTGGTTGCGGAGTGGTGCAAACTGGTTGCGGAGTGGTGCGAACCGGTTGCGGAGTGGTGCGAACTGGTTGCAGAGTGGTGCGGACTGGTTGCAGAGTGGTGCGGACTGGTTGCAGAGTGGTGCGGACTGGTTGCAGAGTGGTGCGGACTGGTTGCAGAGTGGTGCGGACTGGTTGCAGAGTGGTGCGGACTGGTTGCAGAGTGGTGCGGACTGGTTGCAGAGTGGTGCGGACTGGTTGCAGAGTGGTGCGGACTGGTTGCAGAGTGGTGCGGACTGGTTGCAGAGTGGTGCGGACTGGTTGCAGAGTGGTGCGGACTGGTTGCAGAGTGGTGCGGACTGGTTGCAGAGTGGTGCGGACTGGTTGCAGAGTGGTGCGGACTGGTTGCAGAGTGGTGCGGACTGGTTGCAGAGTGGTGCGGACTGGTTGCAGAGTGGTGCGGACTGGTTGCAGAGTGGTGCGGACTGGTTGCAGAGTGGTGCGGACTGGTTGCAGAGTGGTGCGGACTGGTTGCAGAGTGGTGCGGACTGGTTGCAGAGTGGTGCGGACTGGTTGCAGAGTGGTGCGGACTGGTTGCAGAGTGGTGCGGACTGGTTGCAGAGTGGTGCGGACTGGTTGCAGAGTGGTGCGGACTGGTTGCAGAGTGGTGCGGACTGGTTGCGGAGTGGTGCGATCTGGTTGCAGAGTGGCGCAAACTGGTTGCGGAGTAGTGCGAATTGGTTGCGGACTGGTGTTAACGGGCTGTGGAGTGGTGCGAATTGGTTGCGGAGTGGTGCGAACTGGTTGCGGAGTGGTGCGAACTGGTTGCGGAGTGGTGCGAACTGGTTGCGGAGTGGTGGGAACTGGTTGCGGAGTGCTGCCAACTAGTTGTGGAGTGGTGCAAACTCGTTGTGGAGTGGTGCGAATTGGATTCGGAGTGGTGTGAACTGGTTCCTGAGTGGTGGAAACTGGTTGCGAAGTGGTTTGAACTGGTTGTGGAGTGGTGGGAACTGGTTGCGGAGTTGTGCGAACTGGTTGCGGAGTGGTGTGAACTGGTTGCGGAGTGGTGCGAACCAGTTGCGGAGTGGTGCGAAGTGGTTTCGGAGTGGTGTGAACTGGTTGCGGAGTGGTGCAAACTGGTTGCGGAGTGGTGCGATCTGGTTGCGGAGTGGAGCAAACTGGTTGCGAAGTAGTGCGAATTGGTTGCGGACTGGTGTCAACGGGTTGTGGAGTGGTGCGAAGTGGTTGCGGAGTGGTGCGAACTGGTTGCGGAGTGGTGTGAACTGGTTGCGGAGAGGTGCAAACTGGTTGCGAAGTGGTTCGAACTGGTTGCTGAGTGGTGCGGACTGGTTGCAGAGTGGTGCGAACTGGCTGCGGAGTGGTGCGAACTGGTTGCGGAGTGGTGCGAACTGGTTGCGGAGTCGTGCAAACCGGTTGCAAAGTGGTGCGAACCAGTTGCGGAGTGGTGCAAACTGGTTGCAGAGTGGTGCGGACTGGTTGCGGAGTGGTCGAACTGGTTGCGGAGTCGTGCAAACCGGTTGCAAAGTGGTGCGAACCAGTTGCGGAGTGGTGCAAACTGGTTGCAGAGTGGTGCGGACTGGTTGCGGAGTGGTCGAACTGGTTGCGGAGTGGTGTGAACTGGTTGCGCAGTGGTGCAAACGGATTGCGGAGTGGTGCAAACGGGTTGTGGAGTGGTGCGAACTGGTTGTGGAGTGGTGTGAACTGGTTACAAAGTGGTGCAAACTGGTTTTAGAGTGGTGCGAACTGGCTGCGGAGTGGTGCGAACTGGTGGCGGAGTGCTGCAAATTGGTTGTGGAGTGGTGCGAATTGGTTGTGGACTGGTGGGAACTGGTTGCGGAGTGGTGCAAACTGGCTGTGGAGAGGCGGGAACTGGTTGCAGAGTGGTGTGCACTGGTTGCGGAGTGGTGCAAACTGGTTGCGGAGTGGTGCAAACGGGTTGCGGAGTGCTGCGAACTGGTTGCGGAGTGGTGCGAACTGGTTGCGGAGTGGTGCGAACTGGTTGCGGAGTGGTGCGAACTGGCTATGGAGTAGTGTGAACGGGTTGCGCAGTGATGCGTACTGGTTGCTGAGTGGTGCGAACGGGTTGTGAGGGGTGCGAACTGGTTGCGGAGTGGTGCGAACTGGTGGCGGAGTGGTGCGAACTGGTTGCGGAGGGGTGCACACTGGTTGCGGAGCGGTGCGAACTGGTTGCGGAGTGGTGCGAACCGGTTGCGGAGTGGTACGAATTGGTTGTGGATTGGTGCGAACTGGTGGCGGACTGGTGCGAACTGGTTGCGGAGTGGTGCGAACTGGTTGTGGAGTGGTGCGAACTGGTCTGGATGTGGTGTGGACTGGTTGCGGGGTGATGTAAACTGGTTGCGGAGTGGTGCAAACTGGTTGCGAAGTGGTTCGAACTGGTTGCAGAGTGGTGCGGACTGGTTGCAGAGTGGTGCGAACTGGCTGCGGAGTGGTGCGAACTGGTTGCGGAGTGGTGCAAACTGGTTGCGACGTGGTGCAAACTGGTTGCAAAGTGGTGCGAACTAGTTGCGGAGTGGTGCGAACTGGTTGCAGAGTGGTGCGGACTGGTTGCGGAGTGGTCGAACTGGTTGCGGAGTGGTGTGAACAGGTTGCGCAGTGGTGCAAACTGATTGAGGAGTGGTGAAAACGGGTTGTGGAGTGGTGCGAACTGGGTCCGGAGTGGTGTGAACTGGTTACGGAGTGGTGTAAACTGGTTTTAGAGTGGTGCGAACTGGTTGCGGAGTGGTGCGAACTGGTTGCTGAGTGGTGCAAAATGGTTGCGGAGTGGTGCGAATTGGTTATGGAGTGGTGGGAACTGGTTGCGGATTGGTGCGAACTCGTTGCGGAGTGGTGCGAACTGGTTGTGGAGTGGTGCGAACTGGTTGCGGAGTGGTGTGAACGGGTTGCGGAGTGGTGCAAACTGGTTGCGGAGTGGTGCAAATGGGTTGCAGAGTGGTGCGAACTGGTTGCCGAGTGGTGCGAACTGGTTAGGGAGTGGTGCAAACTGGTTACGGAGTGGTGCGAACTGGGTATGGAGTGGTGCGAACTGGTTGCGAAGTGGTGCGATCTGGTTGCGGAGTGGTGTGAACGGGTTGCGAGTGGTGCGAACTGGTTGTGGATTGGTGCAAACTGGTTGCGGAGTGGTGCAAACTGGTTGCGGACTGGTGCAAACTGGTTGTGGAGTGGTGCGAACTGGTTGCGGTGTGGTGTGAACTGGTTGCGGGGTGATGCAAACTGGTTGCGGAGGGGTGCGAACTGGTTGCGGAGTGGTGCGAACTGGTTGTGGAGTGGTGTGAACTGGTTGCGGAGTGGTGGAAACTGGTTGCGGAGTGGTGCGAACTGGTTGCAGAGTGGTGCGAACTGGTTGCGGAGTGGTGCGAACAGGCTGCGGAGTGGTGCGAACTGGGTGCGGAGTGGTGCGAACTGGTCGCGGAGTGGTGCGAACTGGTTGCGGAGTGGTCCGAACTGGTTGCGGAGTGGTGCGAACTGGTTGCGGGGTGATGCAAACTGGTTGCGGAGGGGTGCGAACTGGTTGCGGAGTGGTGCGAACTGGTTGTGGAGTGGTGTGAACTGGTTGCGGAGTGGTGGAAACTGGTTGCGGAGTGGTGCGAACTGGTTGCGGAGTGGTGCAAACTGGTTGCGGAGTGGTGCGAAGTGGTTGCGGAGTGGTGCGAACTGGTTGCGAAGTGGTGCGAACGGGTTGCGGAGTGGTGCAACTTGGTTGTGGAGTGCTGCGAACTGGTTGCGGAGTGGTGCGAACTGGGTGCGGAGTGGTGCAAACTGGTTGTGGAGTTGTGCGAACTGGTTGCGGAGTGGTGTGAACTGGTTACGGAGTGATGCAAACTGGTTGCGGAGTGGTGCAAACGGGTTGCGGTGTGGTGTGAACTGGTTGCGGAGTGGTGCAAACTGGTTGTGGAGTGGTGCGAACTGGTTGCGGAGTGGTGCAAACTGGTTGTGGAGTGGTGCGAACTGGTTGTGGAGTGGTGTGAACTGGTTGAAGAGTGGTGTGAACTGGTTTCGGAGTGGTGCAAACTGGTTGCGGAGTGGTATGAACTGGTTGCGGACTGGTGCGAACTGGTTGCGAAGTGGTGCGAACTGGTTGCGGAGTGGTGCGAACTGGTTGCAGAGTGGTGCGCACTGGTTGTGGAGTGGTGTGAACTGGTTGCGGAGTTGTGCGAATCGGTTGCGGACTGGTGTTAACTGGTTGTGGAGTGGTGCGAATTGGCTGCGGAGTGATGTGAACTGGTTGCGGAGTGGTGCAAACTGGTTGCGCAGTGGTGGAAACTGGTTGCGGAGTGCTGCCAACTACTTGTGGAGTGTTGCGAACTGGTTGTGGAGTGGTGCGAATAGGTTCTGGAGTGGTGCCCAGTGGCTGCAGTGTGGTGCGAACCGGTTGCGGAGTGGTGCAAACTGGTTGTGGAGTGGTGCGAACTGGTTGCGGAGTGGTGTGAACTGGTTGCGTTGCGGTGTGAAGTGGTTGCGGAGTGGTGCGAACTGATTGCGGAGTGGTGCAAACTGGTTGCGGTCTGGTGAAAACTGGTTGCGGAGTGGTGCGAACTGGTTTTAGAGTGGTGCAAACTGGTTGCAGAGTGGTGCGAACTGGTTGCGGAGTGGTGTGAACTGGTTGCAGAGTGGTTCAAACTGGTTTAGGAGTGGTGCAAACTGGTTGCGGAGTGGTGCAAAGTGGTTGCGGAGTGGTGCGAACTGGTTGCGGACTGGTGCGAACTTCTTGCGGAGTGGCGCGAACTGGATGCGGAGTGGTGCGAACTGGTTGCATAGTAGTGCAAACTGGTTGTGGAGTGGTGCGAACTGGTTACGGAGTGGTGTGAACTGGTTGCGGAGTGGTGCAAACTGGTTGTGGAGTGATGCGAATTGGTTGCGAAGTGGTGTAAACTGGTTGAGGAGTGGTGCGAACTGGTTACGGAGTGGTTCGAATTGGTTGGAGAGTGGTGCAAAGTGGTTGCAGAGTGGTGCGAACGGGTTGCGAGTGGTGCGAACTGGTTGCGGAGTGGTGCGAATTGGTTGCGGAGTGGTGCGAACTGGTTGTGGAGAGGTGCAGACTGGTTGCGGAGGGGTGTGAACTGGTTGCGGAGTGGTGCGAACTGGTTGCGGAGAGGTGCAAACTGGTTACGGAGTGGATCGAACTGGTTGCAGAGTGGTGCGAAATGGTTGCGGAGATGTGCGAATGGGTTGCGAGTGGTGCGAACTGGTTGCGGAGTGGTGCGAACGGGTTGCGGAATGGTGCGAACTGGTTGCGGAGTGGTGCGAACTGGTTGCGGCCTGGTGCAAACTGCTTGCGGAGTGGTGCAAATTGGTTGTGGAGTGGTGCTAACTGGTTGCGGAGTGGTGCGAACTGGTTGCGGGGTGCTGCAAACTGGTTGTGGAGTGTTGTGAACTGGTTCCGGAGTGGTGTGAACTGGTTGCGGAGTGGTGCAAACTGGTTGCGGAGTGGTGCGAACTGGTTGCGGAGTGGTGCGAGTTGGGTGTAGAGTGGTGCTTGCTGGTTGCGGAGTAGTGGGAACTGGTTGCGGAGGGCTGCCAACTAGTTGTGGAGTGGTGCGAACTGGTTGCGGAGTGGTGCGAGTTGGGTGTAGAGTGGTGCTTGCTGGTTGCGGAGTAGTGGGAACTGGTTGCGGAGGGCTGCCAACTAGTTGTGGAGTGGTGCGATCTGGTTGCGGAGTGGGGCGAATTGGTTGTGGAGTGGTGCGCACTGGCTGCAGAGTGGTGCGAACCGGTTGCGGAGTGGTGCAAACTGGTTGTGGAGTGGTGCAAACTGGTTGCGGAGTGCTGTGAACTGGCTGCGGTGTGGTGTGAACTGGTTGCGCAGTGGTGCGAACTGGTTTCGGAGTAGTGCGAACTCGTTGCGGAGTGGTGCAAACTGGTTGCAGAGTGGTGCGAACTGGTTGCGGAGTGGTGCGAACTGGTTGCGGAGTGGTGTGAACTGGTTGCAGAGTGGTTCAAACTGGTTTAGGAGTGGTGCGAACTGGTTGCGGAGTGGTGCGAACTGGTTGCGGAGTAGTGCGAACTCGTTGCGGAGTGGTGCGAACTGGTTGCGGAGTAGTGCGAACTCGTTGCGGAGTGGTGCGAACTGGTTGCGGAGTAGTGCGAACTCGTTGCGGAGTGGTGCGAACTGGTTGCGGAGTAGTGCGAACTCGTTGCGGAGTGGTGCGAACTGGTTGCGGAGTAGTGCGAACTCGTTGCGGAGTGGTGCGAACTGGTTGCGGAGTAGTGCGAACTCGTTGCGGAGTGGTGCGAACTGGTTGCGGAGTAGTGCGAACTCGTTGCGGAGTGGTGCGAACTGGTTGCGGAGTAGTGCGAACTCGTTGCGGAGTGGTGCGAACTGGTTGCGGAGTAGTGCGAACTCGTTGCGGAGTGGTGCGAACTGGTTGCGGAGTAGTGCGAACTCGTTGCGGAGTGGTGCGAACTGGTTGCGGAGTAGTGCGAACTCGTTGCGGAGTGGTGCGAACTGGTTGCGGAGTAGTGCGAACTCGTTGCGGAGTGGTGCGAACTGGTTGCGGAGTAGTGCGAACTCGTTGCGGAGTGGTGCGAACTGGTTGCGGAGTAGTGCGAACTCGTTGCGGAGTGGTGCGAACTGGTTGCGGAGTAGTGCGAACTCGTTGCGGAGTGGTGCGAACTGGTTGCGGAGTAGTGCGAACTCGTTGCGGAGTGGTGCGAACTGGTTGCGGAGTAGTGCGAACTCGTTGCGGAGTGGTGCGAACTGGTTGCGGAGTAGTGCGAACTCGTTGCGGAGTGGTGCAAACTGGTTGCGGAGTGGTGCAAATTGAGTGCGGAGTGGTGGGAACTGGTTGCGGAGTGGTGAGAATTGAGTGCGGCGTGGTGCGAACTGGTTGCGGAGTGGTGCAAACGGTTGCGGAGTGGTGCGAACTGGTTGCGGAGTGGTGGGAACTGGTTGCGGAGTGGTGAGAATTGAGTGCGGAGTGGTGCGAACTGGTTGCGGAGTGGTGCGAACGGATTGCGGAGTGGTGCGAACTTGTTGCAGAGTGGTGCGGGCTGGTTGCTGAGAGGTGCAAACTGGTTGCGGAGTGGTGCGAACTGGTTGCGGAGTTGTGCAAACTGGTTGCGGAGTTTTGCAAACTGGTTGCAGAGTGGTGCAAACTGGTTGCGGTGTGGTGCAAACTGGTTGCAGAGTGGTGCCAACTGCTTGCGGAGTGGTACGGTCTGGTTGCGGAGTGGTACGAACTTGTTGTGGAGTGGTGTGAACAGGTTGCGGAGTGGTGCGAACTGGTTGCGAAGTGGTGCGAACTGGTTGTGGAGTTGTATGAACTGGTTGCGGAGTGGTGTGAACGGGTTGCCAAGTGGTGCAATCTGGTTGCAGACTGGTGGGAACTGGTTGCAGAGTGGTGCGAACTGGTTGCGGAGTGGTGCAAACTGGTTGCGGGGAGGTGCGAACTGGTTGCAGAGTGGTGCGCACTGGTAGCGGAGTGGTGCGAACGGGTTGTAGATGGTGCGAACTGGTTGCGGAGTGGTGCAAACTGGTTACAGAGTAGTGCGAACTGGTTGCGGAGTGGTGCAAACTGGTTACAGAGTAGTGCGAACTGGTTGCGGAGTGGTGCAAACTGGTTACAGAGTAGTGCGAACTGGTTGCGGAGTGGTGCAAACTGGTTACAGAGTAGTGCGAACTGGTTGCGGAGTGGTGCAAACTGGTTACAGAGTAGTGCGAACTGGTTGCGGAGTGGTGCAAACTGGTTACAGAGTAGTGCGAACTGGTTGCGGAGTGGTGCAAACTGGTTACAGAGTAGTGCGAACTGGTTGCGGAGTGGTGCAAACTGGTTACAGAGTAGTGCGAACTGGTTGCGGAGTGGTGCAAACTGGTTACAGAGTAGTGCGAACTGGTTGCGGAGTGGTGCAAACTGGTTACAGAGTAGTGCGAACTGGTTGCGGAGTGGTGCAAACTGGTTACAGAGTAGTGCGAACTGGTTGCGGAGTGGTGCAAACTGGTTACAGAGTAGTGCGAACTGGTTGCGGAGTGGTGCAAACTGGTTACAGAGTAGTGCGAACTGGTTGCGGAGTGGTGCAAACTGGTTACAGAGTAGTGCGAACTGGTTGCGGAGTGGTGCAAACTGGTTACAGAGTAGTGCGAACTGGTTGCGGAGTGGTGCAAACTGGTTACAGAGTAGTGCGAACTGGTTGCGGAGTGGTGCAAACTGGTTACAGAGTAGTGCGAACTGGTTGCGGAGTGGTGCAAACTGGTTACAGAGTAGTGCGAACTGGTTGCGGAGTGGTGCAAACTGGTTACAGAGTAGTGCGAACTGGTTGCGGAGTGGTGCAAACTGGTTACAGAGTAGTGCGAACTGGTTGCGGAGTGGTGCAAACTGGTTACAGAGTAGTGCGAACTGGTTGCGGAGTGGTGCAAACTGGTTACAGAGTAGTGCGAACTGGTTGCGGAGTGGTGCAAACTGGTTACAGAGTAGTGCGAACTGGTTGCGGAGTGGTGCAAACTGGTTACAGAGTAGTGCGAACTGGTTGCGGAGTGGTGCAAACTGGTTACAGAGTAGTGCGAACTGGTTGCGGAGTGGTGCAAACTGGTTACAGAGTAGTGCGAACTGGTTGCGGAGTGGTGCAAACTGGTTACAGAGTAGTGCGAACTGGTTGCGGAGTGGTGCAAACTGGTTACAGAGTAGTGCGAACTGGTTGCGGAGTGGTGCAAACTGGTTACAGAGTAGTGCGAACTGGTTGCGGAGTGGTGCAAACTGGTTACAGAGTAGTGCGAACTGGTTGCGGAGTGGTGCAAACTGGTTACAGAGTAGTGCGAACTGGTTGCGGAGTGGTGCAAACTGGTTACAGAGTAGTGCGAACTGGTTGCGGAGTGGTGCAAACTGGTTACAGAGTAGTGCGAACTGGTTGCGGAGTGGTGCAAACTGGTTACAGAGTAGTGCGAACTGGTTGCGGAGTGGTGCAAACTGGTTACAGAGTAGTGCGAACTGGTTGCGGAGTGGTGCAAACTGGTTACAGAGTAGTGCGAACTGGTTGCGGAGTGGTGCAAACTGGTTACAGAGTAGTGCGAACTGGTTGCGGAGTGGTGCAAACTGGTTACAGAGTAGTGCGAACTGGTTGCGGAGTGGTGCAAACTGGTTACAGAGTAGTGCGAACTGGTTGCGGAGTGGTGCAAACTGGTTACAGAGTAGTGCGAACTGGTTGCGGAGTGGTGCAAACTGGTTACAGAGTAGTGCGAACTGGTTGCGGAGTGGTGCAAACTGGTTACAGAGTAGTGCGAACTGGTTGCGGAGTGGTGCAAACGGGTTGCGCAGTGGTGCGAACTGGTTGCGGAGTGGTCCGAACTGGTTGCAGAGTGGCACGAACTGGTTGCGGAGTGGTGCGAACTTGTTGAAGAGTGGTGCGGACTGGTTGCGGAGAGGTGCAAACTCGTTGCGGAGTGGTGCGAACTGGTTTCGTAGTGGTGCGAACTGGTTGTGGAGTGGTGCAAACTGGTTGCGGAGAGGTGTGAACTGGTTGCGGAGTGGTGCGAACCGGTTGCGGAGTGGTGCGAACTGGTTGCGGAGTGGTGCGAACTGGTTGCGGACAGGTGCTAGCTGGTTGTGGAGTAGTGCGAACTGGTTGCCGAGTGGTGCGAACGGGTTGCGGAGTGGTGCGAACTGGTTGCGAAGTAGTGCGAACTGGTTGTTGAGTGGTGCCAACTGGTTGCGGAGTGGTGTGAACTGGTTGCGGAGTGGTGCGAACTGGTTGCGGAGTGGTGCGAATGGGCTACAGAGTGGTGCGAACTGGTTCCGGAGTGGTTTCAACTGATTGCGGAGTGGTGCGAACTGGTTACGGAGTGGTGCGGACTGGTTGCGGAGTGGTGCAAACTGGTTTTGGAGTGGTGCGAATGGGTTGCGGAGTGGTGCGAACTGGTTGCGGAGTGGTGCGAGCGGGTTGCGGAGTGGTGCAAACTGGTTGTGGAGTGGTGCGAAATGGTTGTGGAGTGGTGCGAACTGGTTGTGGATTGGTGCGAGCCGGTTGCAGAGTGGTGCGAACTGGTTGCGGAGTGGTGCGAACCGGTTGCGGAGTGGTGCGAATGGGTTGCGGAGTGGTGCGAACTGGTTCCGGAGTGGTGCGAACTGGTTGCGGAGTGGTGCGAGCGGGTTGCGGAGTGGTGCAAACTGGTTGTGGAGTGGTGCGAAATGGTTGTGGAGTGGTGCGAACTGGTTGTGGATTGGTGCGAGCCGGTTGCAGAGTGGTGCGAACTGGTTGCGGAGTGGTGCGAACCGGTTGCGGAGTGGTGCGAATGGGTTGCGGAGTGGTGCGAACTGGTTCCGGAGTGGTGCGAACTGGTTGCGGAGTGGTGCGAGCGGGTTGCGGAGTGGTGCAAACTGGTTGTGGAGTGGTGCGAAATGGTTGTGGAGTGGTGCGAACTGGTTGTGGATTGGTGCGAGCCGGTTGCAGAGTGGTGCGAACTGGTTGCGGAGTGGTGCGAACCGGTTGCGGAGTGGTGCGAATGGGTTGCGGAGTGGTGCGAACTGGTTCCGGAGTGGTGCGAACTGGTTGCGGAGTGGTGCGAGCGGGTTGCGGAGTGGTGCAAACTGGTTGTGGAGTGGTGCGAAATGGTTGTGGAGTGGTGCGAACTGGTTGTGGATTGGTGCGAGCCGGTTGCAGAGTGGTGCGAACTGGTTGCGGAGTGGTGCGAACCGGTTGCGGAGTGGTGCGAATGGGTTGCGGAGTGGTGCGAACTGGTTCCGGAGTGGTGCGAACTGGTTGCGGAGTGGTGCGAGCGGGTTGCGGAGTGGTGCAAACTGGTTGTGGAGTGGTGCGAAATGGTTGTGGAGTGGTGCGAACTGGTTGTGGATTGGTGCGAGCCGGTTGCAGAGTGGTGCGAACTGGTTGCGGAGTGGTGCGAACCGGTTGCGGAGTGGTGCGAATGGGTTGCGGAGTGGTGCGAACTGGTTCCGGAGTGGTGCGAACTGGTTGCGGAGTGGTGCGAGCGGGTTGCGGAGTGGTGCAAACTGGTTGTGGAGTGGTGCGAAATGGTTGTGGAGTGGTGCGAACTGGTTGTGGATTGGTGCGAGCCGGTTGCAGAGTGGTGCGAACTGGTTGCGGAGTGGTGCGAACCGGTTGCGGAGTGGTGCGAATGGGTTGCGGAGTGGTGCGAACTGGTTCCGGAGTGGTGCGAACTGGTTGCGGAGTGGTGCGAGCGGGTTGCGGAGTGGTGCAAACTGGTTGTGGAGTGGTGCGAAATGGTTGTGGAGTGGTGCGAACTGGTTGTGGATTGGTGCGAGCCGGTTGCAGAGTGGTGCGAACTGGTTGCGGAGTGGTGCGAACCGGTTGCGGAGTGGTGCGAATGGGTTGCGGAGTGGTGCGAACTGGTTCCGGAGTGGTGCGAACTGGTTGCGGAGTGGTGCGAGCGGGTTGCGGAGTGGTGCAAACTGGTTGTGGAGTGGTGCGAAATGGTTGTGGAGTGGTGCGAACTGGTTGTGGATTGGTGCGAGCCGGTTGCAGAGTGGTGCGAACTGGTTGCGGAGTGGTGCGAACCGGTTGCGGAGTGGTGCGAATGGGTTGCGGAGTGGTGCGAACTGGTTCCGGAGTGGTGCGAACTGGTTGCGGAGTGGTGCGAGCGGGTTGCGGAGTGGTGCAAACTGGTTGTGGAGTGGTGCGAAATGGTTGTGGAGTGGTGCGAACTGGTTGTGGATTGGTGCGAGCCGGTTGCAGAGTGGTGCGAACTGGTTGCGGAGTGGTGCGAACCGGTTGCGGAGTGGTGCGAATGGGTTGCGGAGTGGTGCGAACTGGTTCCGGAGTGGTGCGAACTGGTTGCGGAGTGGTGCGAGCGGGTTGCGGAGTGGTGCAAACTGGTTGTGGAGTGGTGCGAAATGGTTGTGGAGTGGTGCGAACTGGTTGTGGATTGGTGCGAGCCGGTTGCAGAGTGGTGCGAACTGGTTGCGGAGTGGTGCGAACCGGTTGCGGAGTGGTGCGAATGGGTTGCGGAGTGGTGCGAACTGGTTCCGGAGTGGTGCGAACTGGTTGCGGAGTGGTGCGAGCGGGTTGCGGAGTGGTGCAAACTGGTTGTGGAGTGGTGCGAAATGGTTGTGGAGTGGTGCGAACTGGTTGTGGATTGGTGCGAGCCGGTTGCAGAGTGGTGCGAACTGGTTGCGGAGTGGTGCGAACCGGTTGCGGAGTGGTGCGAATGGGTTGCGGAGTGGTGCGAACTGGTTCCGGAGTGGTGCGAACTGGTTGCGGAGTGGTGCGAGCGGGTTGCGGAGTGGTGCAAACTGGTTGTGGAGTGGTGCGAAATGGTTGTGGAGTGGTGCGAACTGGTTGTGGATTGGTGCGAGCCGGTTGCAGAGTGGTGCGAACTGGTTGCGGAGTGGTGCGAACCGGTTGCGGAGTGGTGCGAATGGGTTGCGGAGTGGTGCGAACTGGTTCCGGAGTGGTGCGAACTGGTTGCGGAGTGGTGCGAGCGGGTTGCGGAGTGGTGCAAACTGGTTGTGGAGTGGTGCGAAATGGTTGTGGAGTGGTGCGAACTGGTTGTGGATTGGTGCGAGCCGGTTGCAGAGTGGTGCGAACTGGTTGCGGAGTGGTGCGAACTGGTTCTGGAGTGGTGCGAACTGGTTGCGGAGTGGTGCAAACTGGTTGCGGAGTGGTGCAAACTCGTTGCGGAGTGGTGCAAACTGGTTGCGGAGTGGTGCAAACTTGTTGCGAAGTGGAGCAAACTGGATGCAAAGTGGTGCGAACTGGTTGCAAAGTGGTGCGAACTGGTAGTGTAGTGGCGCGAACTGGTTGCGGAGTGGCTTGAATTGGTTGCAGAGCGGTGCGAACTGGTTGCGGAGTGGTGCGAACTGAGTGGTGCAAAGTGGTTGCGGAGTGGTGCAAACTGGTTTTGGAGAGGTGCAAACTGGTTGCGCAGTGGTGCAAACTGGTTGCGGAGTGGTTCGAACTGGTTGCGGAGTGGTGCGAACTGGTTGTGGAGTGGTGCGAACTGGTTGCGGAGTGGTGCAAACTGGTTGCAGAGTGGTGCGAACTGGTTGCGGAGTGGTGCGAACTGGTTGCGGTGTCGCGCGAACTGGTTGCGGAGTGGTGCGAACAGGTTGCGGAGTGGTGCGAACTGGTTGCGGAGTAGTGCGAACTGGTTGCGGAGTGGTGCCAACTGGTTGCAGAGTGGTGCGAACTGGTTGCGGAGTGGTGCGAACTGGTTGCGGTGTGGTGCGAAGTGGTTGCAGAGTGGTGCCAACTGCTTGCGGAGTGGTACGATCTGGTTGCGGAGTGGTACGAACTGGTTGTGGAGTGGTGTGAACAGGTTGCGGAGTGGTGCGAACTGGTTGCGAAGTGGTGCGAACCGGTTGTGGAGTTGTATGAACTGGTTGCGGAGTGGTGTGAACGGGTTGCCAAGTGGTGCAATCTGGTTGCGGACTGGTGGGAACTGGTTGTGGAGTGGTGCGAACTGGTTGCGGAGTGGTGCGAACTGGTTGCGGAGTGGTGCGAACTGGTTGCAGAGTGGTGCGCACTGGTAGCGGAGTGGTGCGAACGGGTTGTAGATGGTGCGAACTGGTTGCGGAGTGGTGCAAAGATGTTGCGGAGTGGTGTGAACTGGTTTCAGAGTGGTGCGAACAGGTTGCAAAGTGGTGCAAACGGGTTGCGGAGTGGTGCAAACTGGTTGCGGAGTGGTGCGAACTGGTTGCGGAGTGGTGCGAACTGGTTGCGGAATGGTGCGAACTGGTTACGGAGTAGTGCCAACTGGTTGCGGAGTGGTGCAAAGTGGTTGCGGAGTGGTGCGAACTGGTTGCGGAGTGGAATGGACTGGTTGCGGAGTGGTGCTAACTGGTTGCGAAGAGGTGAGAACTGGTTGCGGAGTGGTGGGAACTGGTTGCGGAATGGTGCGAATTGGTTCTGTAGTGGTGCGCACCGGTTGCGGAGTGGTGCGAACTGGTTACGGAATGGCGCGAACTGGTTGTCGAGTGGTGCAATCTGGTTGCGGAGTGGTGTGAACTGGTTGCGGAGTGGTGCGAATTGGTTGTGTAGTGGTGCGCACCGGTTGCGGAGTGGTGCGAACTGGTTACGGAATGGCGCGAACTGGTTGTCGAGTGGTGCAATCTGGTTGCGGAGTGGTGTGAACTGGTTGCGGAGTGGTGCAAAATGGTTCCGAAGTGGTGCGAACTGGTTGCGGAATGGTGCAAACTGGTTGCGGAGTGGTGTGAACTGGTTGCGGAGTGGTGCGACCTGGTTGCTGTTTGGTGCGAACTGGTTGCAGAGTGGGGTGAACTGGTTGC
>SZWC01017675.1:12474-40342 GCA_023375785.1 Penium margaritaceum | reverse complement strand
TGTGTGTGTGTGTGTGTGTGTGTGTGTGTATGTGTGTGTGCGTGCGTGCCTGCGTGCGTGCGTGTGTGCGTGCGTGCGTGCGTGCATGCACGTGCACGTGCACGTGTGCGTGTGCGTGTGTGTGTACGTGCGTGTGTGCGTGTGCGTACGTGTGTGCGTGTGCGTGTGCGTGTGCGTGTGCGTGTGCAGGTGCGTGCTTGCGTGCGTGCATGCGTGCGAACGTGCGTCTGTGTGTGCATGCGTGCGAGCGTCCGTGTGTGCGTGCGAGCGTCCGTACGTAGGTGCATGCGCGTGCGCGCGTGCGTGCGTGCTTGTGTGCGCACGTACGTGCATGCGTGCGTGCGTGCATGCGTGCACGCAATCTCAAATGCTTCTGCTTGAAGCATGGCTCCCCCATGCCCACCTGCCCCCTCTCTCCCTCCTTCTGCCTAGGTGGATGCCACTGCATGCCGTGTTCGTTCCCCAGGTGGGGTCAAGCATTCACCTCGTACTCGATGTTGCTGAGACGACGAGGGGCAAAAAGGAATGCTGCTGGCTCTACAACAGTCCACTGTAGTTGCTGCTGTTGGAGTGGTCGTCGCTGCCAGCTTTGTACTCTTACCATGTTGGTGGTACTTACTGTATCTTAGACTTTTTATTTTTAATTTTGATTTCCTTGAATCTGAAAGAACATGACAACACTGTGGGGATGATGCCAAAGTCCTTCACGCCACCTCACACAAAAAATCAGGGTTCTCGGGCAAGGCCCTGTGGCCAGGACCGCTACACGATGGGGAGGATGCTAAAGTCCTTCACGCCACCTCACACAAACAATGAGGGTTCTCGGGCAAGGCCCTGTGGCCAGGACCGCTACACCAGTGTACATGAATCTCCATCTAGACATCAGGGAGCTAGGCTTCTCAGAAAGTTGACTCTACCCCGCAAAGGGCTGAGAGTGTGAGGAGGGTGCGGACACGTCTCTGGCGCACAATGGGGGCCAACTCACCAGTGAAGGGGGGCCGAGGCTCTGGCATGTGTGGAGACATAGAGCCGGATGGCCGCGCACTGGGTATGGATCCCCGCAATGGAGGCACCCGAGGCGAGGATGCTCACCGCTCTCTGTGCCCAGTGCATGAGTGCCTCCGCCGAGCACTGTGGAGTCCCGCGTGAGAGGCAAATCGTGGCCAAACAGGCCAAGAACAGCCAGATCTCGTCTCCCAAGCCTCCCAAGGTCTCCCAAGCCAGGGGTCGCAGGTGGTGTCCTCGCCGCGGAGCCGCCCTGTATCGCTCAACCTTCTCCTCCTCAGCAGCCGCGAGAGCCCGTCACGGTCCTCTGGCTCGGTGTCCCTGTGCGTCTACTATTGTGACGTCCAGCACTCACGTGATGCCGAGGTCGTGGTCCACCAAGGTGAGGTCCAGACGTAGGTGCCCCCGCCCCCCCGGTAGAGGCAGCACGCCCGTCGGCTCCACGTGGACAGTGAGACGGTGCTCTCGTCACACATCAGCGAGCTCGTCGCGGATGGCGTTATAAACACGCCAGATGGCACCCTCTTCCTTCTCCCATCGGGTCACTGCGGTAGGCTCAAGAAGGTGGACCTGTACCTGCTCCAGTTCTGCGAGGGGGAGGCCTAGCCACAACTGTGCATGGAGCTGGAAGTCTGCCGCAAGAAGGAAGGTCCGGTCGTCCTCGCCCGTCGGCGTGGCCTGGAGCCATAGTGCGCTGCCCCGCGTCGTTGTGGCCCAGCATTTGCTCTGTGCCCGATGGCAACACCCCGTGCTTGGCCCGTAGCGCACCGGACATGCACAGTGTTGCAACGCTACTATCCCTGCCTCCTCCATCCACCGCTCCCGTCGGCTCGCATACCACACGTCACTCAGCTGCTGGCAGAGGCGTGGGGTTGGTCCCTGCTGTAGGCCGTCCAGAGAGGGGAAGAGGCGGAACACCTGCGCCGGCAGCTCTTCCACCCGCCACCACAGGGGGGTGAGGAACTCAAGGGTCTATGAGGAAGGTGGGAAGGAACCGAAGTCAGAGACCAGTGCGTGGAGGAGAGAGCCGGTGGCGCATGCGAAGGCGAGCGGCACCCGATCACGGGCACTAAGGAGACCACTGCCGCTAAAGCGGAGGGCAGCTGCATCTGCCACTGGGCAAGCTGCTGCAGGTCCCAGTCCTCCGTCTCTCGGTCTACAGCCGCCGTCACCTGTAGATTCGAGAGGACAGCTGCCCACACAGCCTCCTCGAACCGCTGCAGAACTGCCAGCCACCACCGCTCAGTGGGCAAGGCCGGCACGCAGAAGTCCACCCGTGGGATGATGCAAGAACGGATGAGGGTCATCGCCGCCTAGACATCGTGTATGCGGCCAAGCTGCAGGAGATCTCGGGTCTG
The DNA here is from genome assembly GCA_023375785.1 of Penium margaritaceum. Classification (NCBI taxonomy): domain Eukaryota; kingdom Viridiplantae; phylum Streptophyta; class Zygnematophyceae; order Desmidiales; family Peniaceae; genus Penium; species Penium margaritaceum. The sequence goes on along the minus strand of SZWC01017675.1, from coordinate 37,979 downwards.
TTGCGACAGCCACGCCCGAGCCCACTCCTCCTGAAAGTCCTCAGTGCCGACCTGCGACAGCCACGCCCAGGACCTCCACTCCTTGCGTCGTCCGGGGCAGCCTTGTGAGCGCGGAGGCGATGATTTCTGTCGAGCGCTGCCACTGAAGGCACTTCCCAGGCTGGACGCGTAGGCTGCGGAGCGCCGCGGCCTCCATGAAGGCAACCATGCAGGCCCCCAAGAGGTGGGGGGGTCCGCAAATGGTCGCGTCGTCCTGGTAGGCGCCAATGTGGCCTAGTCGATGCCCACTCTCCGCCACCAATGCCCGGGAGGCCGCGTGTAGAGTGGGGGCTAGGGCAAGGTAAATAAGTGTAGGGCTCAGTAGATTACCCTAGCGGACGCCGTGGACACTCTCCAGGACGGCAGGTGTGTCGACGTCGAAGAGGAGGAGCTGGGCAGGGCGAAGGGAGAACTGCCGAAGGTAGGAGATCCAGGACCCCAAGCCTGAGTCAAGCAGTCGTGAACACCGACGCCCGCTCCACCTCGTTAAAGGCGTTGCGGATGTCGAGTGGGAACAGCCAAAAGGATGGGTTGGCGGTGAGGATGGCCCTGATCCCTCGTACCAGGAGAGTTGCACCGTCAGACACGCCCATGCCGTACTGATGGGGCTGGAGCACAGAGTTTAGCTTCTCCCTGTCGCGGAGCAGGAGCAACTTCCCTACCAGTCGCGTCCACACCTCGCCCATCGCGATCGGATGCACACCTTCCTCCTCCGAGGCCCCCTTCAGCACCGGGATGAGGCTGCTGCGGCTGATGCAGGAGGCTATCTCGGCCGGTAGACAGCCCTCGAGTATACGGCGGAGGACACCCCCGAGACCCTGTAAGGCTGCTGGCGAGTCCAAGACGAGGTCGCGAAGCAGGTCCGTGGTGAGGCCCAGCGGCCTTGCGCTAGAGCCCCGTGGTGCCTCCCTGAGCACCTCCTCCACCATTGTGTCCGTAATCCTGTCCGCTCCCCCTTCGTCCGGTGGGTCAAAGTCCGATACCCACTCCGGTAGGGGGAGGAGGCCTGCCGGGTGACGCTCGCGGAGGGCCGTGACAGTCTCACCCGTTCTGGCCGCGGAGGGCCGGTCCTCGAACTGCTGCATGGCATGGGCAAACACTCTTGCGTGAACGAGACTCGCCACCCGCCGTCGTGCCTTGGCCTCTTCCACCCCGAGTGCCACCCCAGCCCGGCGGGTGAGAGGGCGAGAGACGACTTGAGTGCTTGCGGCTGGGCATACCTCCTCCAGCAGCCCCGCCTAGTCGCCGGCCTCGAAGCGGTTGCACCGCTCTAGGATCACATCATCTGTCTGCCTCAGCTCGCTGGCCGGCCCCCACCGTCCTCCCCGGAGGCGCTAGCGGTAGCCAGAGACGAAGGACGGGTCGCCAATCTGCTCCTCGGGGATGGGGATGCGGCAGAGAAGCAGATGGAGGTGAAGCAACAACATCCAGCAAGAGAGGAGGCTCTCGGGGGGAGGGAAGCGTAGGTGGCCCAGGTGCAGCAGCGGCCAAAGTTGGCGCTCACCCGCTGTTTCGGCTCCCCGTGGAGATGCGCGTACGCCTTTGGGGCCAGGACGAGCTGGCCACTCTCGCCGTCCCCACCAGGGGAGAGGTCGCATAGACACTCCTAGACGAAGTCATCCAGAGCCTCCCAGGCGAGTGTGACTGTAAGGTCTCGGGTCCAGAGGAGCCCGGGGCGAGGCGGGGAGAGCGCATCCGCCCCCTGAAGGACCACCTGCTGTGCGCCAAGGAGGGCCGCTCCACCCTGGGACCAGAGGGCGTCGGGGAAACCAGGGCAGTCCATCCGACCGGGGGCGTGGAGGCCTAGACCCAGCCAAGACAGTCCGTCTGCCACTGAGTTGTGCTCCCGCCCTATCCACCGGTAGAACCTCTGGACGCCTGGGTCAAGGACCCTCTGGGCTCGGTCACGCCGCTGCACAAACGTTAAGGTTTCTTTTTGTGACTCTGACATTGCGGTTCAAATTTTCAATCTTAATCCCTATACCAACTCCCCTTTCCCTCCTCTTTGTGGAATGGCTGGTTGTGCTGCGCGGCGTCTATATGTGACGATGGTGGTAGCCTTGGGAGTGTGGTCGCATGTGGGCTTGCAAATCTCCACGCCCACCACAGCGCTTCATGATTGGCGTGCTGATGGCACCGCAGCTGCTCCTCGTGTCTGGTACAGTCGCTGGAGTTGCCCCTCGCGCCGATACCTCATTTCTCCATACCTCTCCCTCCCCCCCTCCCTCTCCCTCGTTCCTCATCGCACGTGCGAATGTGTGCTGTCGTGTCGCACGTGCGCAGGTGACGAAGGTGGTTGCCGTGGGAGCATGGGCGCAGGTGGGCTCGCGCATCCGCCTCGCGCTCGGCATGGCGCTGGCGATGGGCGCGGCAGCGTGCGGCATGCTGCTGGCGCTGCAGCGGCCGCTGTGGTGGCTGCTGGAGTCGTCGTCATCGCCGCTGGTGCTGAGCTACGCGCACGCCTACTTCTACCTGCGGGTAGCTGGCGTGCCGCCGCAGCTGTTCGTCATGTGCACCTCTGGCATCCTCCAGGGCTATAAGGTGGGTGGCCTGGAAGGACTACTTGACAGCTTCACCAGATTCACAACGTGCTCAAAGAGTTTGAGCACGCTGTGAATCTGCTGATTGCCCTGGGTCAAGTTCGTCGCAGTTCTGCAGCCTCTTCCTTTTCCTGCCTGGAGTCTGCAAGCAGGCGAGGTTGGCTCTCTGCGGATCCCGGAGGGTCAAGCTCGTTGCAGTGCTGCAGCCTCTCCCTCCACGCCGTTCTCCGACGTCGCTGCCAGACTGGCAGCGACACATGACACGTGACTGGCATTTATGTCAAAAAATATGCGACACGTGACACATGACCGGCATCGATGTCAAGAAAATGTGACGCGTGACATGTGACTGGGAGTGATGTCAAAGAAATGCAACGCATGACACGTGGCTGGCAGTGCCAGTCACGTGTCACGCGTCGCTACTCTTTGGCGTGGACGCCGAGAGCAAGGCAGGCTACGTCTCGAGCTCGTTCTTTGGCTCGAATCTGAACTCCGCTGCACCTTTGACGCTGAGAGCAGCTCTCTTGGGCTGGCAGGGCGTGCATGCGCTCGGGCACCTTCCTGGCCAGCTGCGTCGCTGCTGCCTCTGCATTCGTCTGCATTCCTCTTTCGCTCGCACTGCAACCATGCGACCCCCTGTTGCACCCCCTGTTTCCTCATCCGCACATGCACAGGGCATTCCATCTTTCTCAGATTGTTCTGCAAGCTGATCAGTCGGACACTCATGGCATGTTAACGCACTTGCGCTCCTGTTTCTCTCCTCCACATGTGCAAAGGGCGATGCTCATGGCATTGCTGCAGTTGCTTCCAGTCACCCTCGATGTGTCTGGACTGTGCGCTTGCTGCCTTTGCACTCGTCTGCATTTCTTTCCTTTCCTCATCCAAATGTATGCGCAGAGGGTGAACCTCGTGGACGCCTCTTGCAAGCTCTCGTGGAATTCTCTCACTCACACTTCATGTATGCACTGTTGCACCACTGCTTTTCTCCACTTCCGCATGCGCATGTGCGCAGAGGGTGAACCTCGTGGCAGTGCTGCAAGCGCTGCGAGTCATCCTTGCAGACTTTCATGGCAGTCTCTTACTCGCACTGCTTTCCTTGCACCGTAAGTCAAGTCTGGACTGTTGTGTCAGGAAACTGAGAGGAGTTAAACGTGAGTCATGCAACATACAGACTGAAAGAAAGGTGCAGCAAAGATGTATAGATGCGGTTTGGCTGATGGACGATGCAGATGAGGAGGTACTTGAGGCTGAGCGTGGACGCGGTGCGTAAGCACGAGCGTTGACGGAGAAGAGCGGATCGTGTTTGTTGTAGGACACTCCTCAGATGGAGTGTTGGGGGCAGTGCCGAGGCGCGGGCTGAACAGCCACAGCGCTGAGGCACGGGCCGGAAGAACATTCAGCCCTCAGTCACGAGGTGCGGCTTGACATGGAGGGCAACGAGATGGAGACCACAGCAGGAGGAAGCGGGCCACAGTAAACAGCTGATGAGTGTTGACGGTGTTGACCACTGCACAGTGGTGCGGGCAAGTCAGCGGGACGAGCCTCAGGATCCACAGGCGGGTCGCGAGTGAGCAAAGCGAACGAGTGACAAGTGGAAGTGATGGACATGCGAAAGGTGTGGCCACAGAGTAGATCGACCCGGGCTCAACACAACAAAGGCGGAATCAATGGAGGCGGAGTGCCACAGCTGCAAGGCGGGCATAGGAGAAGAGTGCGACGGAAAGGAGCCTCAGCCCGAAGGCGGGCAGCAGCGAGAGAAGTGAACCATGGAAGTAATATCTCTGGTTAATCAGCTCATACAAGGGCATAGACATTAAGTACTAGTCTAGTGCTAGTCTAGGTTCCTAGCCGCACACTAAGGCGGCTTGTAGGACTGGTGGCGACGAAGGCGTCCCACCGCTGTTGTTGCCGCTGCTGTTGGTGGAGTCAGGCCGTGGTTCCGATCCTGCTGGTGAGCCTCGTACTTGAGCGGTGCTCTTGTCTTCTTGTGGGTATCGGGGCGCCCGTTGGGTTTCGCGCCAAGGTTTTCCGCTGGAGGATCCCGCCGGCGGTTGGTCTCTATGACCGTTCGACTGTTGGCCGGCGGTGTTCGCCGAGACCGTTGAGTCGGATGTTGCTCGAGTGTGAGCTCGAGTGGGACGATTTTCCGATATACCCATTTGGTATATTCTCTGGTGCTGTCTGCGTCTTGGGGCATTTGGTAAATACTTCTGACACCCCCCTTCAAAGCCTCAAGGCGCAGAGGCTTGAATGATGAGTCAGTCTCAAGCTGCTGTTGGTTGGCACTCCGGAGGTAGGAAGGGTAGGAGCCAGGATTGGAGTACCAGGTTTGAGTGAGCGAGAGTGGTTTACCAGTTCGGGGAAGGGAGAGCCTTCTTACACTGTTGAGGAAGGCAGATTTTGGTGTTGCCTTTGCACGAGGGAGAGAATGGTGTCTGTCTGCTTGCTGCTGCTGCCTGAATGATACAGGTGAACCATGGTCTTGAAGGTGAGGAGGAAGTAGTAGGGAGTCGAAGGGAGCATTGGAGACAGAGTCAGGTGAGTTGAGGAAGGAGTAGTAGCAAGTGGATGTGGAGTTTGAGGGTGATGTGTTTGCGGTAGAGTTAGTGAATGGAGAAGATAGTTGAAGGAGGCAGTTGTTGAAGGTCGATGAGAGGTCTGAGAAAGGTGGGTATGTGATTGAGTCCAGGTCTGAGGACGTAAGAGGTGGTTCAGCAGGGCTGATGATTGGCACTGGGTGGTCTTCTATGAAGGTGTGAAGAAAGTTGGCATGGTTGTTGGTGTCTAGTGATGACAGGATTGTGGCCAGTGTTGGAGTAGAAGTGGTGACCCTGGTGGTGATTGATGGGGAAGAGGATGTTGAGGGAGATTGTTGAGGCAGTTGTTCAAAGTGTTGCGTTGATGACGAAGAGGTTGTGTTGTGGATGTCAAGTGTGAGTAGTTCTTGAGGCTCATGCGGTGGAAGTTTGTTAATTGCTGTTGTGGCACTTGTTTGCATTGAGGCTGGTGCATTGAAGTGTGAGAGACCGGCAGCAAATGAGGGCCAGTCTTTTGCTAAGGCCACTTGATCAATCTGGGAGGATTTGTTGGAGGTGATGGTTGTTGGAGAAGGAGCTAAGCTGCTTCGTTCTGCGAATGTCAGGTGAGTGAAGTATCGTTCACGGAGATATCCTCGTCGTCGTCGTGACACACTGTTGTTGGTCTTTTGCTGCACTGATGATTCTGTTCTGCCTCATGACTTCCTTGGTGGGAAAGTTCGTTATGTTCTGTGTCTGTCTGACGATTTCTCACATCATCGCTGGATGTTTTCTCTTCTTCAAGAGAGCGACATTTCTTCTATTCTTGCCGCTTGGCTGCCTCAGGCCGAGCATGCCTGTTAGCGCTCCCTACGCATGTTCCGTAGTGACTGTGGCAATGAATTCATGGGTCCCGCTGCTCATCTGCTCGAATCTCATGGGGTGCATCTTGAGCTCACTGCTCCTTACACATCCCAGCAAAACGGAATCTCCAAGCACTGGAATTACACACTCGCTGATGCCAGGCATTCACTTCTCTCTGAGTCTGGTCTCTCTCTGCTCTTCGCCTTTGAGGCGATGAGCTACATTACATGGGTTTGGAATCGCGTCCCCCGTGGTCCACTCCCCAAGTCCGTCACTTCGTTCGAGCGCTGGCACGGTCGTTGCGCTGACTTGCATCCGGCTTGCGTCTAGGGCTGCATTGCCGCTGTTTGGATCCCTGAGAACGTGCGTGATAGGAAGCTGTATCCCTGCGGCTGATTGTGCCCCTTCCAAGGTGTCTCTGCCCAGTCTAAAGCCTGGCGCTTCTAGGATCCTGGCTGTCATCGTGTCATTGAGTCGTGTGACACCCTTTTCTTTGAGTTTGACTTTCTTCGTGATCTCACCAGTCGTGCCTCTCTGTCCTCCCTTTCCTTTCTTCTTCGGCTGGAGGGGGACCCTCGGTCGTTGCCAGTCTCAGACCTTGGTCAGTCGCCATTGTCGGCACCAGCGCCTAACAATCGTTCAGTTTCAGCCTCAGAGCTTGGTCAGTCGCCATCCTCAGCACCGGCGCCTGCTCCGTCGCCTTCTTCCTCCTCGGTGCCAGCATCTTTCTCCCCGTCGTCCCCTGTCCAGTCTCTTGCATCAGTGTCCTCTTCGCCTTCTCCCACGTCCTGTCTCAGCGGCAGTGCCGTGGGAATGCGACCCTGTGTCCATTACACCTGTTCTCTAAGCAACGACTCCGCCATTGCTTACAGCACCAATGTCATCCTTTGGGCATCTTCGTGCCCTCCCTGCTCACTCCGGCGCCGGTAGCTCCACCGCACATGGATTCTCTCACGCCGCTCCATCCACGTCTCAGAAGTGTGTCATCACTTTCGATGCTCCACTCAGTACTGCCGCCTGCCACTGGCCTTGATTCCCTTGGCCTTGCTACTGGGATTGTGCATCCTAGCACATGTCTTGGATACTCACTAAGATGAGTGATTTCGAGCATGCTGTCATTGCAGCTGTGTCAGGCAATGTTGCTTAGTTTCATGTTGCCGTCAAAGCAGGCCCTCTTACACCAGAGCCCAACACAGTGGGCCAGGCACGAGGATCCCCTGATGTTGAACAATGGGAATAGGCCATGAAGGAGGAACTCATGGCTCTGAACAAACATGTATACGATCTTGTGGATCTTCCGCCGGGCCGCAAGGACGTCTGTGCCCGTTGGGTGTTCAGGAGGAAGTAAAAACCAGATGGCACAGTCGACCGGTACAAGGCATGTCTCACAGTGAAGGGATTCTCCGAGGTTCCAGGCATCGACTTTGATGAGACGTTTGCTCCGGTGGGTTGGTACACCACTGCTCGGGCACTTCTCGGTCTGGTCACTCATCATGACTGGGAACTGGAACAGATGGATGTGAACAATACGTTCTTGCATGGTCGTTTGGATGACAAAATCTATATGGTTCAGCCACCAGGATTCACGGATGGTACGGACAGATTCTGGCGGCTGCAGAAGGCACTCTATGGCTTGAAGTAGTCGCCACAGTTCTAGAAACAGGGAATTACTTCCACTATGGAGAAAGGGGGGTACAGGCACAGCACAGTCAATCCAGCTCTGTTTTTCAGCCAGCCGTGAGCACCATTTGTTGCTGTCCTTGTCTAAGTCGACGATCTGTTGATTGCGTCATCCAACACCTCAGCAGTGTAGGTAGTGAGATATTATTAGTCTGCATACAAAATGAAGGACTTCGATCCTGCTCGTGTTTTCCTAGGGATGGAGCTCGAGCGCGACCGTCGTCGATGGACTCTCCATGTACACCAGGCTGCATATGTGCACAGCCTTGGGGAGGAAGTTGCGTCACTACTGGAAACTATGCCTGCTGCGTCCACACCAATGACCCCTGCTGGTCAAGGGTTGCTCAAGAAACTTGATGTGTCAAAGCTGGAGGGGGCGGTCGATGTCACCGACTATCTTCGTGTCATCGGTTCCCTCATGTAGCTGGCCAAGACCACGAGGGCAGACATAGCATTTGCAGTGAACTTCCTGGCACAATTTTCTCCGTGTCCTTGTGCTCGGAACCTAGAAGCCACCCTTCATGTCGTACTCGTGCATGCTGTTGGATTGCTGCACATCGGCGATGTGCCTGGGTGATGCTCGTAATGAAAGTATGGTGACCATCCATCCTTGTACAGTGCTTTGTCGGTGCCTGTGTCGTTTCTTGACTTCTGTGCGTTTGTCGCCTGTGGGTCATGGGGGAGTGTTGGCGTGTCAGTTCTGTCCACACGATGACCTCTGGACTCACTGCACACACATCACCTCATGAAGGTAACTGACTCGACGGTGCCTGATGAGACCCTCTCCATTAGCATGGGGAGTCTCCATGTTGGAAGGCCAAGGAGCACAGGTTGATGCACAATTGGGCGACAGGAGCAGTCAGCAAGATTTATTTATTGAATTTATTTCCCGTGCTTGCTGCTTGTGGCTTTGTGCTTTCTGGGGTAGGGCTTTCTTGGTTCACTCTTGTTAGCCAAGGTTCGACTCCCTAGACTACATGCTCTGAAATTTGGGAGATTACTGCTCGAGGGTTGGGCTCGATTGGATCGAGCGGGCAAGTCCACGGTTGCATGTGGGCTCGAACCTCACCCAATCATGGGGGAGCTCGCGCTTGCCCAAAAACACCTCTCCCCTCTGTTTGCTTACCTATTTTCGTTGCAATCTAGCTCTTCACCACGTTTAATCCCTTCCATGGCACCTACATTCTAGTGGGTACCTATGTGCAAGCTCAACCCTCTCTCTCCCTCACTTCTTTGCTCCCTTTGCGGAAACGTGTAAAGAGCTCTGAGAAGTTGATAGGAAGCTTCCTAACCTTGCTGTTGCTGACGTGGCGACACTGTCCAGTCGGCTGGCGCACTAGCAAACCAGCAGGTGCAAGAAATAGCAAGGAACAGGCTAGGGAGATGCGCAAAGTTTTATAAGCTCCAATAGCTTAGTAATGCAAAGAGAAATGACAACTGACAAGCACACATCATAAATACTTGCCGCAGCACACAACGGGTGACACACACGGCAGTGTCAGTTGGTCCAAAAACTAGCTCAAAACCATTGTTATGGCTGTAACTCTGCGCACAGGCATCCAAACGCAATACCGTTTGAACCTAGAGATGCAAGATCTTGAGTTGGAGGCTACGGCTGGTCACACGCACACCGGCATCGATCGGTGGACAGACAATGCAAAACATGTAAATCGGGCTCGAGAGCCAGTCCACCAAGACAACTCTAGCGTCTACAGAAAAACTGCAGATTACCCCAGCAAGCACCCGGGACGTCGTGGCAGCTGTCTGGTAGCTGCTGGTGGATGGAGCCACCACCCGTCGGTGCTCCAGTGCCAGCTGGACCCGCATCAGGGATCTGCACGAGCATGGACACGGCCGAGTGGTCACAGTAAGTTGTACAAATAGACGGTAACAACTCACATCACAACACTCCCCCATGACCTGATGGTACACATGTCCATACACGTGCAGAACTGACACAGGTGCGTAACAAGATGCTCAACAGTCCATGCTCACACACCCCACTCTCAGCCACTCTCAGGCAAGGGGCGTAGCCTGACAGAACGAATGGCCACCATGAACTTTCCGCGCGCAAGTGCCTTGGTCAAGAAGTCAGCCAGCTGCATGTCCGTGCCGACCCAGATGACGAAGATCACCTGTTGCTCCATAAGATCACGCACAAAGTGATTCTCAACAGCAATGTGCTTTGTGCGTACATGAAATACACCAAAGTTCTCTGCAATTGCAAGAGAACTCTGCTTGTCACAGCGCAGAATGATGCAAGGCACAGACTGACGAAGTAGACGCTGGAGCCACACCGCCTGAGCAGCCCCAGCCCCCAGAGCAACATACTCAATCTCTGATGAGCTATGTACGATACAACCCTTCTTGCCACTTTGCCACGAAAAAACGGTGCCACCAAGCAGGAACACGTAGCATGTCTGACTGTCTGTGTAGCCATCGACCACTACCGAACACTGCCGTCGAAAGCAGAGTCTGAGGTACGGTGTGGACACCACGTATGGCACCACTCGTAAAGACACGTAAAGGGCTCTCGCCCGAGGACACTGTGAAAACTATGCAAGGAGTTTGACGGTGAAGGCAATGTTGGGTCGTGTGGTAGTGGCCAAGTACATCAAAGAGCCAATCAGGCGCAAGTACAGGGTCATGTCCATTGTCTCCCCCAGGTCTGCGGGATCATCCACCCACAGAGCATCCTGCCCGTCAGGTGTGATGGGGATGGAGGCTGTGGGAACTACATCCAGGAGGTCAGTAAACCACTCCCCCACAACGCGGGCGTAATGTGCCTGATGCAACAAGTGTGTCCGTCGCTAACGATCACGCACGATCTCCATCCCAAGAAACAGAGCTGTAGGAGCAAGGTCCTTCATCCTGTAGGCAGCCTGTAGAACTGCCTTGGCCTCCTTCACGGCCTCCATAGAAAGAGATGTAATCAAAAGGTCGTCCACGTAGACCAAGATGGCGGTGAAGCTCTAAGTTGCCCGTCTGAGAAATAGGGACGGGTCAGCGTCACTCTGCACGTAACCGGCACGTGTCAGTGTGCCGGTGATCTCCAAGTTTCAGCACCTCGATGACTGTTTTAGGCCATACAAGGCCTTGCGCAAGCACCAGACCTTATCACCGACCTCCAATCCAGGTGGCTGGACCATGTACATCTCCTCCTCTATGGTGCCATGGAGGAATGCGTTGTTCACGTCCATTTTGTGCAGCTCCCAGTTGTGGTGACCAACAACCCCGAACAGAGCGCGAGCAGTGGTCATGCGGCCAACGGGTGCAAAGGTGTCAGTGAAACCTACTCCTTCAACCTGCGAGAACCCCTTGGCCGTCTAACGAGCATTGTAGCGATCTAGTGTGCCATCAGGCTTCACCTTCTTGCAAAAGACTCACTTCGCCTGTATAGCCTTCCGCCGAGGCGGGAGGTCGACAAGCTCATACACACCATGCTCACGGATGGCTATCAACTCATCCTTACAAGCAACACACCACAAGTCTATATTGTGAGCTGAGATTGCCTCCTTCAACGTACCTAGATCAGGCGTCGTCGAGGGAGTGCTCTGGATGGCTAAGACACACGCCTCCGGACTCGGTCTGACCACGACAAGGTCGGCTGCGGCATCGCAAGTGACCAAGAACTCTTGGGAGACCAACTCGTGGCCGACAGGACATGCTGGATGCACCTCAGTGTAGTCTTCCTGGACACTCAAGCCAAGGGCCTTTGTGCGAGGCTCGCCACTCTGAACACTACGAGTCAAGTGCGTGGGCGCTGAGTCAGGAGTGTGCTGAGACCTAGAGGCCAATGGTCGAAGACGACCACCGGGCTCGCGGGAGTAGCCCGATGCTAAGGCACTCATCTCACGCTGTGTGGAAGGCTGCTGAGCCAGAGCCGTAGTGTACATAGGTGCATGCACGGGAGTGGGTGTGATAGAGGGGACTGGCATTGGCATGGTATCATGTGTGCCAGAGGGTACTGACGCTCGTACGGGATCAGGTGTGGCAGAGGGGACCGACAGTGGCACGGGATCGGGTGTGCCAGAGGGGTCTGACACCGGCACGGGATCAGGTGTGCCAAGGGGGACCGCCACTGGCACAGATCGGGTGTGCCAGAGGGGTCTGACACCAGCACGGGATCAGGTGTGCCAGAGGGATCAGACACCGGCACGGGATCGGGTGTGCCAGAGGGAACTGATGAGGCTACTGGACCCACAACCACGATGGCCGGATCGTCAGCGGTTGGAGTCCGGACCACAAGTGAGGAGGCCCGTACGGACCCATCCGCAGGACTAGACACCCCCATCCACCATGAGGCCACACAAGTAGGAACGTGGTCGGCGGTCAGCGACAGAATGCTGGACAAGTTGCGGTAGGTGAGAGCCTCAAAGAAGAGAGCATCTCGAGACTTGACAATGTGATGGCGAGTAGGGTCCCAAAAGCGTCAGGCCTTTGACCGCAGGAAGATGCCGAGGAAGATACACATGCGTCCTCAAGATGAGACCTTGGACCCCTGCTAGTCCTCGGTGCACCAGACATAGGCGAGGGACGACAAAACACAGGCGAGACGGAGATGAGCACGATGGCCGAACCACAACTCGTACGGCGTGACATGGTCTAGAAGTGGATCATGCGGTAAGCGGTTCCAGACCCACGTCACGTAGGAGAAGCCCTCAAAGGCAAAGGACTCTGGAAGACCGCACTCAGACGGCATAGCGCAAACTGCATCCTCCATGGTGCGGTTCCAATGCTCAGACACACCGTTCTGCTGTGGTGTAGCAGGGGTGGAAAGCTGGAGAAAGATACTGTGCTCGGGAAAGTAGGCATCCATCTCGCCTAAGAACTCACCACCACGATCCGAGAGGAACGTGTGCAGGGTGTGACGAGACTGACACTCAGCCATCACAAGCCACAGGCGGACCGCCAGTGCGGCATCGCTCTTATGGCAGAGGTTGTAGACCCACCGCATCCGGGTGAAGTCATCGGTCAGGGTGAGAACATATTGACCCCAATCAGAGAGCAACTCGACTGGGAGAGGAACGAGAAGGTCCGAGTTGACCAACTCTAGTGGGCACAGTGGGAGGAGGAGTCAGGATAAGAGCAGCGATGCATCTTACCTTGGGTGCAAAAAAGACAGTTGGTCTTGGGCGACTTCTCAAAAGAAGCTGCGTCAAGACCGCGGGCTGGCTGAGTTCGAATGAGCTTGAACACATTGTCCGAGCTCACATGGCAGAGGCGACGATGTAACAAATGTTGGTGCTCAAGGGAGAGAACACAAGTGACAAACACACGTGCAGAAGAGAGAGGGGGGAGAAGAAACAGAGGGAATGCAATGAGACACACGATACAGGTCATCAACAACAGAGGCACGAAGCACAATCGCGCGTGTGTCGATAGTAGTCACCGTGGTAGAGTCAACAAAGTGCTCAACAGTGAGACCCATCCTGGTGCATGCATGAACAGAGAGGAGGCTGCGCTCAAGAGCAGGGACAAAGAGCACATCAGAAATGTACAAGGGGTCAGACGGACCATCAAACCGCACAACCCCAACTCCCTGCACAGGCAACGATTGACCAGACCTTGTGCAAACGGACCGAACGGACGCAACGAGACACAGCACAACGAAGTCACTATGACGACAGGTCATGTGATGGGTGGCACTAGAGTCAATAATCTAGGTGCCATTCGGCTCACGACCAGTCTTCGACACTGAGCAACATGCCACAGAACACTCTGCCTCTGCTAGACTCTCAGGAAAGGAATCAGGACAACGACGAACAGCACGGATCTGTGACTTGTCAAGCCAGTCGATACTGTCAGGTCCATCCTCATCGCAAGCCAACTGAGCCCCACCACAAGCATCATCATGGGCAACAGACGCATTAAGACAAGCTGTCTCGGGACCACTCGGCTACGACAACACACTCGCACTTCCCTGAGTCCGAAACACCAACAGCTGAAGAAGCTCCGTGATCGTGTGATCCCAAGGGTCCACATCACCGCTGTTGCCTGGTAAAACGGATGCGTCTGCTGCAGATGTGGTCGCGGCGCGCCCTGTCCGTGTGTCACTCGAGGAAATCCACTATGTGTCTGCTGCCTGAAGGCCACGCATGATCCGAGTCTGTCAAGGGACTGCTCACACTCTGTGTAGCGGTGAGTGCCTCCACAGTTGTAGCAGTGGACAGAACTTCCACTGCCACTACTCGTCGGCTACTACTGCTACTGCTGCTGCTGTCCCTTATCGCGTCGCTTCTTCCCCTTCTTCCCTTGTGCAGCCAGTGCAACACCCTGAGTGTGACCGCTCGGGGTAGAGGTGGAGGAGGAAGCGGTGGAGGTGGGACTGGTGAACTGGACAGAGGCGTAAGAGGGGTCACAATCACAACTGCAACAAGTGGATTCTGCTGATGGACGATGGTAGCCTCATGAGAAAATGTGGCCTGGATGAAGTAGCGATGGGCCTAAGGAAGCAGCTGTAGTGACTCCAACAACTTAGAAAGAGCCACACGGTCGAAGCCCGTAAAGAGCTTCATGTGGTCCAAATGCGCCCCCATCATGATGGTGTCGAGTGCCCATAACTGCGTCCCACCAATCGTCCCAAGACGCGTGTAAAGACGCATCGTGCGCCTCTAGTAGTCAGCTGCAAGCTCCATGGGACCCTGACGGAGGGAGTGAAACTCACGGAGTTGGATAGCCCTCGTGGCATGGGTCTCCGCAGCGAGAACTGTCAGGGCCAGCTCCTAGCCCTCACGCGGATCTGCTCCAGTCCCATTCCTGGTCTCATCGAGGAAGGGTCGGAAGTCGACCGCAATCTCCCACAACATGGCGTAAAGGAGACCGTGCATCACTCTCGTTGCTGTCTAAACCTGGTGAGCGTGGCGGGTCTGGTACTGGCTGTGGTAGTAGGGCCAGACACCCTCATTATTGGCCTACACCTGAAATAAGGTCTCCCAGCAATCTAAGCCCTCATCGTTTTTGTAACGGGGTGGAGGTGTCTCAAAGTCCTTTGGTCGCCGCTCTGTGGGGAGGGCGACCTCAGGCTCGGGAGACGGTGGATGGGGTATGGGGAGTCCACTAGTGAGGGAAATGTCACCAAAAGTGAACGCTACTGAACGACGTCGCTCATCCTGACGATGAGAAGGTGGCGGAGTGACAGGCTGCGACACCAGTCGTAACTCATAGATGCGCTCCTCAAGCACACAAAGCTCGTGCTCGCGTGAGTCATCCTCTATGTCCTCCTCTACCCTGGTGTCAACCTGTGATGAGTGGTGCTGAGATCGTGACGCTGTGTAGGGTGTAGACTACTGAGTAGATGGTGCAGCTCTAGTAGATTCTCTAGGTGGCTGCTATGAGGCCCCTGAATGACCTCATAGTAACTCCGTGATCTCCTACAATGTGTCGGACTGCCGCTACTACTGTCGGCGCAGCTCATCCTGCGACCGACGAAGCTCATCGACCGCGAGAGACTGCGACCGTGGACTCATAACGCCCAAAGAGTAGGAAGAGGAGGGGTAAACTAGCCCTTTGCCCTTGTCACGGACCAGCGCCATCGCAATGCTCAGTATGGGGTCGAACATAAAAAAAGCTCCGAACAAGAAACTGACAGTGTTTCTCAAGGAGTTGAAACGTTCACAAAAATGGTGTTTTGACCCCGAACTTGCTCACGTCAGCACAACCGATGATGACGCCAACGATTTTTACGCTAGTGAATGCTAGCGTTTTTTACGCTGGCATATTTTGTGCCTCCGCGTGTCTGGTGGGCGTGACCTCGTCGCCCCTGCTCACGGCTACGTAGGGGCTGCGCAAGCCTGCGCACCGCTACGCAAGCCTGTGCAGTGCTGTGTAGTGTTCCGCAGTTTATACGCAGCTGCACAGTATCATCACATAGCACTACTATACAGCAACAGTGCCACGCAAGCCCTCCACTGCTGCTACGGCGGGTCTACTGTTGTTGCGTCTGCCGCAAATGCTGCTGCGCTGCTCTAGCCGTTGCCGCTACTGCAATGTTGTTGATGCCGTTGTTGCTGCTGTCACTGCAGTAGTTGCAATGCTACTGCTGCACTGTTGCTGCTTCCGGTGTGGTTGCTGGAGCTCTTCACCACCGCTTCTCCTCTTGCTACGGTGGTGGTGATTGAGTGGTGACGTCGCTGCTGCTAACGTCGGCTGCAATGGGTCCCAAAGTGTGGCGGCGGCGGTGACTCACTGTTGCTGCCGGTGCTGCGTCTCTGTGGCGTAGCTCAGCGAGAGGGGTCTCGCTCCTCTTATACAATGAGA
This sequence comes from Penium margaritaceum, assembly GCA_023375785.1. Taxonomy (NCBI): domain Eukaryota; kingdom Viridiplantae; phylum Streptophyta; class Zygnematophyceae; order Desmidiales; family Peniaceae; genus Penium; species Penium margaritaceum. The sequence continues at coordinate 22,081 of SZWC01017675.1, read as the reverse complement.
AGTTGCTCGAAAGCTTCCTAACCTTGCTGCTACTGACATGGTGACACTGTCAAGTCAGCTGGCGCACTAGCAAGCCAACAGGTGTAAGAAACAGCAAGGAACAGGCTAGGGAGATGTGCAAAGTTTTATAAGCTCCAATAGCTTAGTAATGCAGAGAGAAATGACAAATCACAAGCACACAGCATAAATACCTGCCGTGGCACACAGCAGGTGACGCACGCGGCAATGTCAGTTTGTCCTAAAACCGGCTCAAAACCACTGTTTTAGCCATAACTCTGCGCAAAGGCATCCAAACGCAACACCGTCTGAACCTAGAGATGCAGAATCTCAAGCCAAACGCTACGATTGGTCACACGCACAAGTCCGGCATCAATCGGTGGACAGACAATGTAAAACATGTAAATCGGGCTCGAGAGTCAGTCCACCGAGAAGACTCTAGCGTCTGTAGAAAAACTGCAGAGCATCCCAGCAAGCACCAGGGACGTCCTGGCAGCCGTCTGGAAGCTGCTAGTAGATGGAGCCACCACCCTTCGGTGCTCCAGGGCCAGCTAGGCCCGCATCAGGGATCTGCACGAGCATGGACACGGCCGAGTGGTCATAGTAAGCTGTACAAACAAACGGTAAACACTCATATCACAACAAGCTGAACTGGCTTCCGCACACACTAAATAGAAAAGCGTGTAGTGCTAATGCGAGTTTCACAAGTACTGGGCTTGCTCAACCCAGAGATTAATCTAAAAGAAATTTCTACACTGACACCTTACATTCAAATATACGGTAATGTATTTGTTTAAGCGATCCTCTAAATTTGTTGAACGAAAAGATGGTACAAGTTCAACGACCTCAAAAAACATCAATTCCAAATTCAAAAAACACTAGGGTACCTTCCACCTCCCTTGAGGCCAGACAAAAATTCAGCTCGCAGGACTTGAACCTGGGCCCATGCATGTCCAATGGAGTTTTCTTGGTGGTCGAGATCCGTACACTTAGTGATCTCTGCCACTGATCCGAGCGACCGCATGATGATTTGACTCATGTTCTCTCAAATAAGGTGTGTATTCTCCTTGTGGTCGAGACCCGAGTACTCGATGATGTGCACTAATGTCTCTAGCGGTTGATCACACTTTTGCAGGCATTGGATCTGTCATGTGTGGTTTGCATGTGGTCAACATCTAGATGACTTGTAACATGTTCCGGTGTCTCAAGAGGTCAAACGAGACAGAATGCATGCAAGCATGTGCTAGGCAGTGGGGCAGAAATCAATTGCAAGGGTCTGATTAGCACGACACATCAATGCGTCTGGCTCTAAGCAATGTGCAGAGAGAGTTAACAATTGAGGCCTAGACAACCTAAATAGTGTCTCTGACCTAGTGGGTGCACACACGCGTGGCGCACAAGGGCGCACAATTTCTAGCAGGACAAAACAGTGGAAAAAAACACATTTTTGGGCATAACTCCCTGCAGACACGTTAGAACGACGAGCCGTCTGAACCAGAGTGGCCGCATTGACGATATCTATATCCTAATAGGCTGTACGCCTATGTCCTGTCCCACAGCACGAATCTAAATGAGAAGAGAGTCTTCTGGGTGCTCATCCAACCGCCGGTCTTTTGCCACCGTCGCCATGTCAGGGATCTGCACGTGAATGGACATGAGCCGAGGGGTCACCGTAAGCCCTGTACGACACACACAACAACACTCCCCCATGACCGGAGGGTGATACACGTCCATGCACATGCAGACACTAATGATGTATAGAGAAGGAAAACAAATAGTTGCTGCAGGCAGCAAGAACAACACGTGCAAGGTGGCACATGAGGAATCAGCCTGCAACAGAGATGGGGCCATGTCCCACGGAACGAGTGGCCGCATGAAACTTCGAACGACCCAGAGCCTTGGTCACAAAATCCATGCGCTGCCTGTCGGTGCTCACGTGGATGACTCGGATCTCACCACGGTCAACCAGATCACGCACGAAGTGGTGCTCAACATTGATGTACTTTGTTTCTGCATAGAATACACCTGAGTTCTTGGTGATGGCCACCGTTCTCATGTTGTCAACTGAAGGACCACGGGGGGAATGGACTGACGAAGTTCACGCAACAGACGGACGGGCCAGACAGACTCAGCTGCACCGGCGCCTAGAGCAACATACTCTGACTCAGAAGTGCTGCGTGCGATGCAATCATGCTTCCCACTTCACCAGGACACTACGGTGTCTCCAATGAGAAAGATGTAGCCGGTGCGGCTCTTGCCATCTGGACTCCACGCCTAGTCACTGTCTGTGTACCCATCGAGTACAACGGACACCTTCTCGTGAAAGCACAGGCCGAAGCGTGCGGTGGACAGGATATAGCGCACACAACGACCTGCTGCCTCCAGTGTTTGCTGGCATGGAGCCTACAAGAATTGGCTGAGCAGATTGACTGTGAAGGCAATGTCGGGCAGTGTCGTGGTGGCCAAGTACATGAGTGAGCCGATGACTCATAGGTACAGTGTCACGTCGACTGGCTCCTCCAGATTAGCTGGATCATCCACCTTGAAGGCAGCCTTCCCTTCAGGGATCATGGGTGTGGAGGCAGTGCAGACGGCCGTGAGGAGGTCAGCAAAGCGCTCCCCTACATTCTCTGCGTAGCATGCCTGATGGACACGGAGTGTGCGACAGACACGGTCGTGCACGATCTCCATCCCCAAAAAGACAGAGGCCTCGTCAAGATCTTTCATCTTGTATGCCAAGGAGAGAACGGCCTTGGCAGCATTCACTGCTCCCTGGTCGGGCGAGGCGGTCAGAAGATCATCCACATAAACGAGAATGGCAGCGAGCGGTACTGGGGACTGTGAGAGGAACATGGATGGGTCAGCATCACTCTGAACGTACCCAGTTTGTCTCAGCATGATGGTGATCTCCAGCACACTGAGACTGTTTCAGGCCGTACAAGGCCTTCCGCAGCCGGTACACACGACCGGTGCCATCCTCAAAGCCAGGTGGTCGGACCATGTAGATCTCCTCCTCAAGGCCCCCGTTCAAAAACGCGTTGTTGACATCTATCTGATGGAGTTCCCACTCGTGCTGTGCCACCTGGCTTAGCAGCGTGAGCGTGATCATCATCCAGCAAACAGGGGCAAAGGTCTCGGTGTAGTCCATACCAGGGACCTGAGAGAAGCCTTTTGCTATCAGGCGGGCTTTGTAGCACTCCACCGTGCCGTCTGGTTTGAGCTTCTTGGCCTTGATGGCCTTACGGTTCTTCGGCAAGTCTACCAACTCAAAGACGCCATACTCTTGGATGGCATCGCGCTCAGCTTGGCGGGCAGCGCGCCACTGCTCAGCGTCGGGGGCTCACAAGGCCTCAGGCAGACTGGTGGAATCGGGAGACAACATTGGTGTACTGCGTGTTCCCAGGGCATACGCCGCAGCAGGAGGATGGACCGTCACCATGGACTCTGCGACGTCACAAGCGAGACCGCGCTCATGAGCAAGTAGTGCCATGCCAGCGGCACAGCCAGGGTGAACCTCAGTGAGGCCATGAGCACTCATGTCGAGGGCCTTTGTGCTAGGGTCACCGCTAACGACGTTGCGCTTGGGAAGAGGGTGGAGGTGACCGCCGGGTGCCCGTGTGTAGGGCTCCGACGTCGCAGGAGCACTGGCTGCTGCCGACTCACCTGCCGGTGTGGACTGCACAGCAGGTGCGCCACTAGAGGCTGGCGGGGCCGGCTCAGAGGCAGACGTGGGCACGTCAGCGGCCGGGGGCGAGGACGGCTCAGAGCCAAACACGGACGTGGACGCAGGATCAGGCAAGGCGTCAGACGCAGATGTAGACTTAGGATTGGGCATGGCCTCACACACAGATGCGGACTCGGACGCAGACTAGGACACGGGCGAGAGCGGAGAGTCCGGCGCGGAGGAGCGAGCCGTAGATGGGACAGGGCTAGGGGTGCCGATGGGCATAGCCTCTGGGGAGAGCCCCTGGGGTGTCAGCGACGGAGTGACCGCAGTGGCCGGGGGCACTGTGCCAACCGTGACAGGGACCTCCCCCACACTACGAGGCCCGGCACACCCAGGGGCATGAGCAGCACAAAGAGCATGGATGCGAGTAAGGTCAAGGAAGGCGAGATGCTCGAAGAAGAGAGCATCACGGGACTCCACGATGCGGTGACGCTAGTGTCCCAGAATCGCCAGGCCTTCGACCGCGGGGCCACACCGACAAAGGCATAGATGCGGCCCCGTGAAGAGAGCTTGCTCCCCTGCTACTCCGGTGTGAACAACACGTAGGCAAGGGAGCCCCAGACACAGGCTAGGCACAGATCCGCGTGACGCCCGTACCACAGCTTGTAGGGCGTACGGTGACCTGGGATGGGGCCGTGTGCAATGCGGTTCCAGACCCAGGTCATGTGCGCCATGCCCTCAAAGGCAAAGGCCTCAGGCATGGTACTGTCGGCGCACATGGCGCAAACCGCGTCCTCCATAGTACAGTTCCAGAGTCCTGAAACACCATTTTGGTAGGGGGTGGCGGGAGTGGAGAGGTTGTGGAAGACACCAAGCTCTGTGAAGGAGCAGGCCATGTCCCCGAGGTACTCGCCACCGCGGTCAGAGCGAAAGGTCTTAAGGCGGCGGTGGGACTGGCGTTCGGCCATAACCAGCCAAATGCAAACAGCGATGGCGGCGTCGCTCTTCTGTCGCAGACTGTAGACCCAGTGCATGTGCGTGAATTCATCAGTCAGCGTCAGGACGTAGCGGCCGCGGTCCTCCTAAAACTTGATAGGGAGCGGACCCATGAGGTCAGAGTGGACAAGCTCCAAGGGTCGACAAGCCCTGGAGACAGACTCAAGATAGGTCGACCGGTGCATTTTGCCTTCAGCACAGGACAAGCAGTCGGTCGTGGGCGGAGCCTCGAAGGACGCCGCATCAAGACCGAGAGTAGGCTGAGTGCAAATCTGCCTGTCGACAGCCCCCATGTGTACATGACAGAGGGGTCGATGCAAGAGACAGTGGTGCTCGGGGGACAGAGCACCCGCGACAAAGACACAAGCAGTGGGAGAAGGAGGCAAGGGGGGACACTCACAGAGGACCTAGAGATGTGATAGAGATCATCGACGACCGTCCCACTGAGGATGGTCTCATGGGTGTCGCGCACAAAGATGCGAGCATCGGCAGCTTTGTGCGTGACAACCAGGCCCATCTTGGTGTAAGCACGGATAGACAGCAGGCTGAGTTCTAGATCAGGGACGAAAAGGACCTCGGAGCTGTATATGGGACCAGCAGGCCTGGTGAACTGTACAACCCGAACACCCTGGACAGGGAACCTCATGGCCAGCTATAGTGCGCACAGAGCAAACAGCGCCAACGGGATGCAGGACGACGAATGCGTCACGACGACATGTCATGTGATGGGTGGAACCAGAGTCAACGACCCAGGTTTCATCCATGACACGCGTACAAGGGACAATGTGGCACTCGACGACAGAACAGGGCGCGGCAACAGGGCGCTCGGCAGGTGACACGGCAAGGCAACCAGCGGAGCGCACATGAGACGCATGTAGCCAAGACACATCATCAGGTCCGTCATGCGGACACGGCTGGACATGGGGACCACCACAGGCATCATCACGCAACGACATAGTCAGTCCACAGGCTGTAGGGCCCCCCTGCTCAGTCAACTTACTTACACCTACCTGAGATGAGCACAAGGCGAGAAGCTGGTGTACCTCGGCGATCTTCCTGTCTCGGTCGGCGAGCGCTTGGTCGCGAGGGTCAGCTGAGGAGCCTGATGTGGAGGCGGGCTGCCCTAGGATGGCTGCGGTAGTGGCGCCGGAGCGGGCGGTCGCACTAGACGTCTGGCGCACGCGCACCTCGTGCCCCTGCTGCAGTCCATGCGTGATCTTTGTCCAATCCAATGGACGGCCTGTCAGGCGAGTGGAGTCGGGGTAGCGATGGTGACCCCCGCAGTTGAAGCACACGAGCCGGCGGCCCGTTGTGCCCCCGGAGCCACTACTACCGCTGTTGCTGCTGCTACCGTCGCTCCTGCTATGGCCGATGCTGCTCGTGTTGGTGCCGCTGCTCGTTCCACCGCTAGAGCTACCGGCAGACGACTTGCGGTCCTTCTTCCCCTGAGCTGGTGCCGTTGTCGCTGTAGATGGCGGGGAGGAGGACGAGGCAGAAACTGCAGCTGAAGCGGTGCTGCGACGAGCGCGGTTCGCAATGTCCGTGCCGGCGACCTCCAGGAAGTGGAGGGTGGCCCAGCATAGCAGGGTCCCGTCGCTCCCCATGTCGTACAGCAGGGTCTGGGCGAAGTTGCTGAAGACACGCGCGTAGTCGGGGTGGATGCCGTAAAGGATGATCTGGAGGGCGGAGTACTGCGTAAGGCCATCATCTCCCAGGTCCTCGTGTAGCTGGATCTCCTGGCGCCAATAGTCAGCTGCGAACTCCTGAGCAGTCTGGCAGAGGGAGTTGAAGTCAGCGAGGCGCTGGGACGTCAGGGCCAAGGTGGCGCGCTAAAAAAGGGGTGACGACCAGTGTCCAATCCGCGCAAGGGTCAGCTCCCGAGCCGGTCAGTGGGTCGCCAAGGAAACGATTGAAATCCTTGGTGAAGTCCGGGGCGGCCTTCATCAGGTCGGAGGCGGTGGGGACCGCCATCTGTGTCTGGGCGGGGTCGGACGCCAGGTAAGGGGTGCAATAGTAGGCGAGGACCCCCTCGCTCATAGCCCACATGCGGACTTGTAGTCGTTCCCAGTCCGGAAGACGGGCGGGTACGACTCAAACCACTTGGGTGGCTTGACCGTCGGCAGAGCGACGACCGAAGCCACAATAGGACCGGACGTGGAGAGGGCAACCCCCTTGCCCAGATGGACCCGCAAAGCCACCTCATCAAAGCTCAGAGAACGGCGAGATGAGCCCAGGCCGGTGCCGACGCTGGAGCTCGTGCCCTGAAGGACTGCATTTGCCTCACGCGCTCTGCGGCTCGCCTCCAGGCAGAGGAGGCGTGCTCGCAGCAGCTCCTCCTCACCTTCCTCTCCAGAGTCGGAGAGGGTCTCCACTACCTCATCAGCATTACCGCCAAAAGCGAGGTGGTCCTCGCTAGGGAAAGCAGGCTGATGCTGCTGCTGGGGCAATAAGCCCCTGACCAGGTCTTGTAGCTCAGCGACCTGCCTCGTCAAATTCTGGCGGCTCTCTACCTGCAGCTCCTCCAGCGCGCGCACCTGGCGCGCCACGGTCGTCGGACTGGGCGGCCGCTGCTGTTCCTGCTGTGGCTACTGCTGTTTCCGCTGCTACTGCTGCTACTGCTACTGTTACTGCGGCTGGGGCTGCTGCTGCGGCTGCTGCTATTGCTGTTGCTGTTGCTGCTGCTCCCGCTGTGGTGACGATGGCAGTGGCCGGCGTTGGCCACTGATGGAGCTGCGCTCGGCAGCTGCGTCGGTGTCGGCGCTGGTGGGGGTGAGTTTCGGCATGATGGCCGGCTTCTTTTTTTGTAAAGAGGACAGTGCCGGCGGTGCTGCCGGCAGAATTCCCGCGGCCTGCCGTGGAACACCTCGGAACAGCCACGGTGGTCGTGACAATGTGGAACACGGCGGGGTGCCGCGAACTGCCGGGGCACCTTCGTCAGTGCGTTCCGCAATCACCGCGGAGCTGCCACGACTGGCGACCGCAAAACTGCCACGGACTCGCGACCGCGGAGCACCGTGGAGCACCGCCGGCGTGTTCCAGAACAGCCGCGGAGCTGCCGCGGCGGAACGCCGCGGATCCGTGGAACACCACGGATCTGCCGCGGCACTGTCACCGCGGGGTGACGCACTTCGGAACGACGCGTGCAACCGCAGTGGATCCGCGGCACCGTTGGCGTGTTCCGTTGTGGCCGCGTAGTTACCGCGTCCGCTACGAAGATCCCGTCACCGCAAAGCACCACGGATTTTCCGCGGAGCGGCTTGTGCTGTCGCGGAACAGCCGCGGAACTGTCGCGGAGTTGCTAAAAAAAACGGTCGGAGTTGTGGTGGGTCCTCCCAGGACCTCTCGCCGCGACAGTGGGCGCTGCTGCTGCTACTCAAGGCAACGGCTGTGGTCGCTCACTGCTACTGTGGTTGCTGCGCCTCCGCTACGCAGCTGTGCAAGCACTAGCTCGCTGCTCTGATACCAAGACAGAATGCATGCAAGCATGTGCTAGGCAGTGGGGCAGAAATCAACTGCAAGGGTCTGACTAGCATGACGTATCAATGCGTCTGGCTACAAGCAATGTGCAGAGAGAGTTAACAACTGAGGCCTAGACAACCTACATAGTGTCTCTGACCTAGTGGATGCACACACGCGTGGCGCACAAGGGCGCAGAATTTCTAGCAAGACAAAACAGTGGAAAAAACACAGTTTTGGGCATAACTCCCTACAGACACGTCAGAACGATGAGTCATCTGAACCAGAGTGGCCGCGTTGACGAGATCTACGTCCTAATAGGCTGCACGCCTATGTGATGTCTCACAGCACGAATCTAAATAAGAAGAGTCTTCTAGGTGCTCGTCCGGCCGCCGGTCTTCTGCCACCGTCGCCATGTTAGGGATGTGCACGTGAATGGACATGAGCTGAGGGGTCACCGTAAGCCGTGTACGACACACACAACAAAACGTGCCTAGATAAAGGTTACCGGTAGGGCTAGAATAGTATCGCGGAGTTTGGACGTGTTTCAGGAATATTTGTATTTTCTTGACGATTAAGATCCGGACACTTGGTGACATGTTTCAGTGCCTCGGGAGACCTTTCTCAATTGGTTTCACAATGTGTGATGTTCATGTACCCCGTCAATTCACATTGGTGCGACGGGAATGAAATGACCTGGCAAGATAGTCGCCAGTTTTCTGTACATAATCCCATCCCACGATGGGGCCTATTGTACACTCTCCCTGGATCCTTAATGTGCGTTCAAAAATTAGCCAAAATTTGGTGTTGCAATTCACCCACTCACCACCAGAGCTCTTGTGTCGTCCAATGTGGACCTGCATGCCCCAAAACGGGTCTAACGCCTTGAGTTTATGTATACACATGCTAACATCAAATCACGTCTACAATCTTAGATTCACTCAATATCTTTGTCCTAAGCAAATGCGGTGACCATGCCACGACAGTGCTGAGGAAGCATGAAGAAACACATGATCAACTACTCATTCTGCCTAAACCCAATGGGCGTAGGAGATACTTTTCACTAACCTATGTTGTGCAAGATCTTCTAAGGTGGAAAGTTCGCGAGTCTGCCAGGATGGAAGACTCATAAATTTTTTGACGGTGTTGTACGGATTTGTGCGGAATTGTACGCCTTTGTATGAAGTTGTACGGCGTTGTACGGAGTTGTAATGAGTTATGTGTGGCGTGGACGGGGGATCCTTGAGGGGAGGGCAGAGGAAGACGAAGTGGATCTTGTAGCCGGCCACCACAAAGCGCACGGCGTTGAGGACGCCCTTCGCAAACCACGCCGCGACCAACGACTTGAAGAAGAAGTAGGCCAACGCTGCAGCAGCCGACAGTAAGGAGAAACCATGGCAGGAGACTGAAAAGAGAACAGCAAGAATTTGAGTGTGTCTACGCGCGCGCGCGCGCACGTGTGTGTGTGTGTGTGTGTGTGTGTGTGTTTGT
>SZWC01017675.1:1742-12349 GCA_023375785.1 Penium margaritaceum | reverse complement strand
GTGTGTGTGTATGTGTGTGTGTGTGTGTGTGTGTGTGTGTGTGTGTGTGTGTGTGTGTGTGTGTGTGTGTGCATGCAAATGTTCTTATATGGACAAGCTTGAATTTTTGTTACATGCCTTCATTGTTCCACATGTGAGGATATTTATACATGATGATGTAAGAGGCCTAATCAGCAAATTTCACTTTTCCTTTATTCATAGAACTCTTATTCATTCAATGTCATCACAAACGCTCAACATCCACAAGTGCTCCAAAGCTTAGGGATGTCGCCGAAAGTTTTTTCCTACCCTTCACCAAAATCATGGTAAGAAATACAGGTTATTACAATCTTTTGAACATCACCTGAACTCGAATGAGTTCTACTCTAGTGAGTTGTTTTCAGAGTATTACATGTTATGACTCTTCAGGATTCTACATCACCCCTTCCACCCAAAACACTAATGGACCATTTTGAGAAAGTTGTAACTGCAAGCAATCTTGAAATGGAGGTAGTGGCTCATCTGAAGTAAAATGTTACATGGAACAGCTTGTACTTCTGTTTTCTGTCCTTTTTACACTAAACATGTGTGGTTCAAGTCAGAGTAACTTGTACCTTATGTTGCATGTACCTCATGTTTTATAACATTGCTTTTCTCTTCAAGTACATAAGTAACATGCCTGTATCATGTTGACCATGTTAATCAAATGAGGATTGTGCAAAAATCAATGTGAATATCCTTCACATGCACAACAAACGTAGTCATACAATTGCAATGCAATGCATATGCTTGTCAATTGTCAAGTTCCGAGACTAAAGGAACATTTCAAGACTATTTCAACCTCAACAAACATAAGTCCCATATCATTATAATAATCATGAACAGATGAGACATTATTTGTCTCTAATTCACACAACCTTACATTATTCGACATTGAGAGAAGTCACCTAAATTGATGTACTTCGCAACCCTGTGCGCGCTTTCAGTTTAACAATCACTCTTGTTTATTTCTCCACTTCTTTACGTTATTTTGTTTTACCACATAAATTCATGATAAAAATTACAAATATGGGCCTCTCATTATCACCCAACTTCTTCTATTCTCTATAGCAATAGAGAGTGTGAGGTCTACACTCTCTATTGCTATAGTCAAATCCATGGGCACGATCTCACATGTCTGAAGGCAAGCTCTCAACTCCCGTGTCCATCCACCATAACAACAGTCAATACTTAATCTCCTCCATTCATGCTCTTCATAAGATTTCAGTTTCGCCTTCTCAAATTACTTTCTTATGTACCATACTGCTATGTGTTGTGATTTGTGACGTTTCCTGTTGACCTGTACAGTTTACTATGACCACTCGGCCGTGTCCATGCCCGTGTACATCCCTGATGCGGACCCAGGTGGTACCGGTGCGTCATCTGGTGGTGGACTACCAGCTTGGAGCTGACCCACGACCTTCCCAGAGCTCTGGACGCTGCCTGGAACCTCCTACAGTTTTTCTGCAGCACGTAGGAGTTTATCGGAGGACTTACCGTGACCCCGATTTGTATTTTTTTGCATTGTATGTCCACTGTTTGATACCAGATACATGCATGACCAGTCGTAGCATCCGGCTTGTGATTCTTCACGTCTAGGTTCAGATGGCGTAGCGTTCTGACATGTCTACATTGAGTTACGGCCAAAACAGTGGTTTTGGGCCGGTTTGAGGACAGACCTTGTGTTGCCACGTGCGACACCCGTCGTGCGCAGCACCAGGCACTTATGCCATGGACCTGTCATTTATCATCTCTCTATTCAAATTCTATTGAAGCATTATGAAACTTTGCCTTGTGTCTCCTAGCCAGACCCTTGCCGTTGTGTCTAAGACTTGTGACTGTCGTCACCGTCTGACCAGGCATTGACGCCTTGTCAGTGGCTGCATCGCTAGGAAGCTTCCACACATCTTCTCATGGTATCAAAGCAGTGAGACCTCTCTCGCTCAGCTGCACCACAGAGACGCAGCATCGGCAGCAGCGGTGAGAGTCACCACCGCCGCCGTATCCTGGGACTCGTTGTAGCCGTTTTCAGCAGCGACATCCTTACTTAGCCCCCACCACCCCACTCGGTGAGCTGCGGCATTTACCAGCTCGAGAAGCCAAGTTGAGCAGCAGCAACAGCACCGGATGGCAGCAGCAGCCGTGTCTGGCTGGGCATTCTGACAAAAAAACAGCTTGCAGCGACAGCCTGTAGCAGCAGCTAGCAGCGGGAAGAGACGACTACGAGCAGCAGCAGCGCGTAGCGACAACAGCAGCAAGTAGCGGCAACGGCAGCAAGCAGCAGCAGCGTGCAACGGCAGCGGCAGCAAGCAGCACCAGCGACAGTAGAAACTATGGGTAGCAGCAGAAGTGCGGCGACAGCAACAGCAGCATTACGCTTGCTGCAGCGCCAGCAGCAACAGTAGCAACAGTAGCATTACAGTAGTAGCAGTAGCATTATAGTAGCAGCAGCAGCTACAAAAACGGAGTAGTAGCAACAGTGGCCACAATGGCAGCAGTGCTGCGCAACAGAAGCCACGGCTGTTATGTTGTGCAGCAGTGCTGCGCGAAGCTGCTACGCAGTACCTTTGTTGCGCAGCCACGTAAATTTTGCACAGCTGCACAGATTCTGTGCAACTACGGAGTCGCGCAAGGGGGTGACGAGGTCCCCCCTCACACCGAGGAGTCCGCGTGACTCCCACACAAAAAGGGTGCTGACGTCAGCATTTTCCTTGCTGCTGTCATCGGGTCCATGCTGATGTCAACAACCCCCTGCTGATGTCAGCACTTGCCTTAGTCATATTTTGGGGGCGGAAATTCAACAGTTTCCAGCATTTCAACTCCTCGAGAACCTCTGACGGTTCTGAAATCCGACCGGTTTGACGTCCCAGTCCATACTGAGCGCTGACATGGCTCTAACCGGTGACAAGGGCAAAGGGCCATCGGATCCCTCCTCCTCCTCCTCCTCAGGGGTCATGAGCCCACGCTCTCAGGCCATTGCGGAGTTGCAGAGTCAGCAGGATGAGATACGTTGTCAGCAGCAGCAGCAGACAGACGCCATCCGTGCACTCACTGATCTTATTCGTGGTCAGTCCACGCTCCCACAGCAGGCATCCGGGGGAGTCGGCGCTGCCATACCTTCTGCACAGCAGTCAGCATCTACACCGAGGAGAGCAGCAGGACAGGATCCGCCACTTTTCGATATTTTGGATGAGGACCTTGACATGCCAGGGATGGATGATGACACCCATGAGAGGGAGATTTGCGTGCTTTAGGAGAATCTCCGCCAGTTTTAGACGCATTTTATTTCTCTGTTCCCGGAGATAGAACCCTCGCCTGATCCCTACCTTGGCAACTTTCCTCGTCCCGGTGTCTTTCCCATCCCTCATCCTGGTGTCTTCCCCATCCCTCGTCCTTCCCAGCCTGTGGTTGCTCTCCCCACGGAGCGACAACCCAAGGACATTGAGACACCGCCCCCACGCTATATAAGCGAGGATGGCTTTTACTACTAGGAGACTCTCTTCCAGGTCTGGGCCACTTCAGAGGGGGTATGACCTCACTATCACAATCCATCCCAAGTTACGGACCACCCTCAGGTGTTGATAGCGGCTAGGGCGATGTGCAGACTCCTTTAGGTCATGCCGTGCGAGACTATCGTGGACGTTCGCCCTTTCCTTGGAGAGGCCGGCACGGGCGTGGGTGCTGATCCACGTGGGGGCTGGGACCTGGCACTGTCTCTGCTTGCTAAACAGACGTGCGCCATTCGCGCGGCTCACATTCACGCTTTCCACTCCCTTCGTCAGGGACCTACTGAGTCCGCAGCTGATTACTGGTGGCGTGTCATGCGCATCTACACGCACCTTGGGACTTCAGGAGATACACATCGCTGGGTGCTTTGCACGCTCATGATCGGAGTTCGTCTTGAGCACGCAGACATCTTCTCGGGGTACAGCGACGCCGTGCTTGAGCCGTTTCCCACCTATCTTCTTCTTCCTTGGGCGCATCAACTCTTTCGAGAGGTGACTTCTGCCTGCGAGGTAGCCGTGGCCCATTAGGAGATTTCCCTTGCTACAGCGGTCATCGCGTCGCCGCCGACGCCCCTCTTGCAGACCACTTCTCCATTATTTGGCGCATCCTCTTCTTTCCCTTCCACCCCGGCTACCCCGACTGAGATATAGGGTGTGGCAGCCATGGCACAGGGGAACAAGGGTAAGGAGAAGCGTGGTTTGGGCCAGCAGTAGTTGCAGCCGCAGCAGTCATCGGGTGGTAATAGAGGACGTACTGTCCACTGCTACAACTGTGGAGGCGATCATCGCTACACCAAGTGCCAGCAGCTGCTTGACTGGATGTGGATTACCCGCGGTCTTCAAGTTGCACACGTGCAGTGGGCTACATTGAGTAGCATAGCCTCCGGTCGCGCGGCGACTACGACTGCAGCAGTTCCCGCATCCTCAACAGCGAGCAGTGGCGACCGAGACCCGCGTGACCGCACCATCGTCGAGCTCCATCACCTTCTAGCACTTCACTTTCAGGGAGGTACGAGTGTGTTGTCACAGTCGAGTGGTTCATAGACTGTTTGTTCGTTTGTTCACGTCCCTTGTCATGACTCGTTTGGGAGGGCACAACTGGCATGCGATGACGATGGGCCTGAGACTACCAATGTGATTCATGAGTCGCACATCTATGCCCTTCGTCTTTCCTCCTCACCAGTTGCTCAGCACCTGTCTGAGGCCGAGTTTTCCATTGCCCATTGTATAGTGACATCCTCCGGTCGTGATCACGGCGGCACTTGGATCATCGATTATGATGCCACTCATCACATGACATGTCGTCATAGTGATTTCATTGTTCTCGGTCATGTTGCATCTGTTCACTCCGTTCGCATAGGCTCTCGTCAGTCCTTGCCGGTCAAGGGTGTTCAGGTTGTGTGCTTCGATGGTCCGTCTTACCCCCTATATATTTTTTAGGTGCTTTTTCGGCCTGATCTTAAGCTCAGCGTGCTTTCTGTGCGTGCCTGCACACTGATGGGACTCTCTGTGGAGCACACTGCAGACTCCGCGACTGTGACAGCTATTGATACTTGTACCGCTGTTCTTTGTGCCTCTGTTATGGATGATCCATATCGTGTCTCTCGGATTTCTTCTCCTTCTTGCTCCCCCTCCCCTCTTGCTCGTGTGTTTTTCATTGGCGTTCTGTCTACTGAGCACCAGCAACTGTTGCATCGTCGCATGAGTCATGTGGGCTCCGACACTATGTCAAAGCTCATTCGGACACAGCTCGCACTCGGTCTTGACACGGCTTCTTTCGAGAAGCCGCCCAAGACCGATTGTCTGTTTTACGCTCAGGATAAGATGCATAGTTGCACCTACCCTGACTCATGTTTTCACGCACTTTGTCCTCTTGAGTTTGTCCATTCGGACCTTCTCGGTCCTCTTCATGTCGAGTCTCTGTCTGATCGGGGCCGATACGTCCTGACTCTGACTGATAACTTCACCCGGATGCGGTGGGTCTACAGCCTGCGCCAGACGAGTGACGCCGCTCTCGCGGTTTGCCTCTGGCTAGTGATGGTTGTGCGTCAGTCCCACCACACGCTGCATACCTTCCGTTCGGATCGCAGCGGTGACTTACTTGGTGAGACGGACAGTTTTTTTTTCAAGCACAGGGTTTTCACCAGATCTCCGCTCCTGCTGCTCCTCATCAAAACGATGTCTCTCAGTGCTGGAACCGCACCATGGAGGATGCACTACGCGCTATACAGTCTGAGTACGGTCTCCCGGAGTCCTTCGCTTTTGAAGGATTGGCCTCCATGACGTGGGTCTGGAACCGCCTCCCGCACAGTCCTCTTCCGGACCACGTTACACCATACGAGCTTCGGTTTGGCCACCGTGCTGACCTACGTCTCGCACGTGTCTAGGGTTCCTTGGCTTCTGTGTGGTACACCGAGGACCAGCAAGGGGGGGTCTCGCTGCAGGGTCGCTTGTGTGCCTTCGTGGGTATCTCTTCCCAGTTCAAGGCCTGGTGTTTTTGGGACCCCCCCCCTCCCGTGGTCGCATCGTTGAGTCCCGCAACGTGCTCTTCTTTGAGTCTCTCACCTACCATGATCTGACCTCGATCACGTCGTTGTCTGTCAGGCACGTTCCTATATGTGAGGCTTCTCGATGGATGGGGGAGTCTGGGCCTATGAGCACCTCTCGTCCGGCTGATGTGTCCATTCGAGCCCCCTCCACTTCTCGGTCTCCAGCTCTTGATGACCTAGCAATCATTCCTGTCGATCCACAGACCTCTCCAGCACAGCCGGCTTCTACCCCTTTTTCCTCGTACCCCACAGGTTCCCATGCGTCTGTACATGTTTCCACCAGTACTCTTGTCCCGAATCCTGCTCCTACTGTCATCACCAGTCTCGTGTCTCCCACGCATGCATCTCCTCACACTGCATCACCTACTCCTTTGCCTCAGCCCTATGGTCGTACCTATCTCTGAGCCTGAGGTGAACCCCTCGAGCCCAGGTTACTCGCGTGAGCCCGGCGTTCGTCTTCGACCATTGGTCTCTGGAGTCCACCTAGTATCATGTCCCGCACCCAGGCGCTCCACTCGTAACATCACGAGTGGTGATCCCGGCACAAAGGCCCTAGGCCTTAGTATCCGCACTAATCACACAGAGGTACATCCAGCATGCCCTGTAGGGCACGATCATGTCACTCACGAGTTTCATATCGGTTGTGATGTAGTAGCTGACCTTGTGGTTGTCAGGCTCAGCACTGAGGCACTTGCCACTCGGAGTTCTCTGTCTATGGCGCCTGATGTGGGCACACTGTGCGAAGCTCTCTCATCAGAGAATCCAGATGCTTGACATGCTGCCTACGAGGATGAGTTTCGCGCCATCCGAGAGCACGGAGTTTACGAGCTAGTCGACCTTCCACTTAGGAGGAAGGCTATTCGGGTCAAGTGGGTCTTTTCTAAGAAAGTAAAGCTGGCTTGCTCACTGGAACGCCACAAGGCTCGCTTGGTCGTCAAGGGGTACTCTCAAATCGAGGGCATCGATTACACTGACACCGTTACCCCTGCCAGCCGCATGACCTCAGCTCGCGCTCTGTTCGGTGTAATGGCTTAGTATGACTGGGGACTGCACCAGATGGACGTGAACAATGCGTTCCTCCATGGCTCTCTGGATGAGGAGATTAGCGTGGCTCAGCCACTAGGCTTTGAGGACGATGACAAGGTCCGGCGCTTGCGCAAGTCCTTGTACGGCCTCAAGCAATCTCCTCAGTATTGGAACCAGGAGATCACTGGCACTCTGACTCGTGCAGGATATGTACAGAGCGAGGCAGATCCCTCTATCTTTATCCAACGGACACCTGAGCCGTTCACTGCCATCCTAGTCTATGTGGCCGACCTTTTGATCGTGTCTCCTTTCATGGAGGTCGTAAAGGAGGCCAAGGCGGTCCTCCAGAATACCTATAGGATGAAGGATCTTGGTCTTGCAACGGTGTTTCTTGGCATGGAGATCATGCGAGACCGCAGACGTCGGACACATCTTTTGCACCAGGCCCTATACGCACGTGTTGTGGGGGAACGCTTCAGTGATCTCCTTGGCGTAGTGCCCACGACCTCCACACCTTTCACACCTGACAGGCAGGATGTCCTAATGGTAGACGATCCCACACAGCTGGGGGAGACAGTGGATATGACCTTGTACCTCCGTCTCATCGGATCTCTGATGTACCTGGCCACTATCACACGCCCCGACATCGCCCTCGCCGTCAACCCCCTTGCACAGTTTTTATAGGATCCATTTGCTAGAGCCCTTCATGCGGTTGCGCAAGTGGTGCGGTACGTGGTCTGCACACAGTAACTCGGACTCTACTTTCGCCAGCAGTGTTCGGTGGTTCTTGACAACCGACAGCGACTGTGTGTGGATTCCAAATGGACGCAGTCGCACCGGCTACGTGTTCTTGCTCGGTGGTACCGTTGTGTCCCGGCGTAGCGGGAAGCAAGGCTGCATTGCACGTAGCTCGTCGGAGGCAGAGTATGTTGCTCTGGGTTCACGGACTGCTGAGGCAGTGTGGCTGCAACGCCTATTCCTTGAGCTGGGTCAGTTAGTATGTGTCATTGTGTTTCGCTGTGACAACTAGAGTGCTCTTGCCATTGCAGAGAACTCTGGAGTCTTTCACGCTCGCACGAAGCACACTGCGGTTGAGCATCACTTTGTGCGTGATCTGGTTGAGGGACACGTGATCTCCATCATATGGGTTGGCACTGACTTCTTGACAAAGGCACTAGCACGCGGGAAGTTTCTGGTGGCCATTCGTTCTGTTGGGCTTCGCCCCTTGCGTGAGAGTGGTTGAGTGCGGGATGTGTCCGTGTGTGTCCCACGACTGTTTTTTGCACTTGTTGTAATCGTTTCAGTGCTGCACGTGTATGGACATGCGTACCATCGGGTCATGGGGGAGTGCTGTGATTTGTGACGTTTCCTGTCGACCTATAGAATTCACTATGACCACTCGGTTGTGTCCATGCCCGTGCAGATCCCTGATGCGGACCCAAGTGGTACCAGTGCGTCGTCTTGTGGTCGATTACCAGCTTGGAGCTAACCGACGACCGTCCCAGAGCTCTAGATGCTGCCTGGGACCTCCTGTAGTTTTTTAGCAGCACGTAGGACTTTATGGGTGGGCTGGCTATGGGCCCGATTTGCATGTTTTTGCATTGTATGTCCTTCGTTTTTTCCGGATGCATGCATGTGACCAGTCGTAGCGTCCGGGTTGTGATTTTGCATGTCGAGGTTCAAACGGTGTAGTGTTCAAACATGTCTACGCTGAGTTACGGCCAAAACAGTGGTTTTGGGCCGGTTTTAGGGCATACCTTGTGCTGCCGCGTGCGACATCCGCCGTGCGCCGCTGTAGGTAATTATGCTATGGACATGTCATTTGTCATCTCTCTCTGCAAATGCTATTGAAGCATTCTGACACTTTGCCTTGTGTCTTCGAGCCAGACCGTTGTCGTTGTGTGTACAACTTGTGACTGCCGTCACCGTCTGACCAGACATTGACGCCTAGTCAGCGGCTGTCGCTAAGAAGCTTCCACGCATTGTCTCACTATGCACATGGGAGGAAAAACAAACCCCGGACGTTTTTTCGTGGCTTTGGATATAATTCAGATAATGGTACCTTCCCTAGACCTTCTAATGGAAAACATTATGGCATATTTCGTATCTCATTGCATTCCGCTGGCTTACTACTTATGCTTCATTGAAGCCGGTCGCTGAGGTATTTTCCCCTTTTTTCTTTTCCATGAAACAAGTGGAAACCAATTTCTCCTTTTGTTGCGCAATTATTGGTCCACTTTCCATATACTTCTCAACATGTGATGTGTTTATTTTGCAACACAACCATAAAGGAAAAACAATCGTTTAAGGGCATTGAAAGTACTGGTTTTGACGGTGACTTGAAAATTTTCTTAAATTATGTTTCATAATAGGAGTTACATAATTCCTAGATTTATATCCAATTTCACAAACACAAAGCTTGTACCTATGTTCATCCTTGAGTAACACTGTTTGACCATCATTTGTAATTGTAGATGAAAGAAAGACGGCTTTTGCTTGAGAATTTTCACATTCGATTTAATTTCACCCAAATTTTATTTCAAAATATCTTTTCAAAGAAACAAACAGGGGTTTTCATTTATCTTTCACTTCTATATTATGATAGAAACATGAGAACCTGCATCCATTGCATTCAAAATGTAAATTTTAGGGGATATAATGGACCCTTAGAATTTTTTAAGTTCTGAGTTATCCTGGTCGCATCATGTTATTACGATCAAGATGCAAGCAAACAACTCCCACGCGCCCGCTCAACTTCAGCTCGACTCCTCTTAATCGAACTTCTTTGAAACGATATGATTACGTTAGATAATGAGAAAAAAAATATTTTTATATGAAATGACACGTTTTATATATTTTTTCGAAATTTCTCAACCTGTACTCGTTTTCTCCATGAGCTCATTAACCGGGTTCTAGGCATGATCTTGTGTCGGTGTTGTGATGGCACCCTAGCATCACAAGGTTACGGTCGAGCGCCACAAAAAAAGCTCCCACGCGCAAGTGCAGTTGCAGCGCACGAGGAGAAAGCGACGCTGTACAATCCTCGCGCCCACATTGCGCCTCACAACACTCGTCCCCAGCGCGAATCACGCGAGAGAGTTGACCGGAATCGCCATTCACTTCCCCTGAAATCACGGAAGGCCGGAACCCATGAGGCCCGCGCGGAGGGCATGGCACTCTAAGGGCGTGTCGTTTCATTCCAGGATCCCATGGCATGACGACATTACGACGACGATGTGAGTTCGTCATTGCAAACGTTGACGTTACTGTGGACACGCCATGGGCGAGAGCTGTCCGGAGGCATGTCCGACTGGCGCATGTGGATGGACGACGACCGCTGGCGCTAGGCCTAGTGTGAGCCTCTCACTTCCGGACACGAGACCATCTCATCGTATGGACAGCCCACTGATGAGCCACTGCACCGCATGCCGCATCAGCAGCTCACTCGTCATGCCTCGCCCGGTGTTCGCAGTCGTCGCCGCTACGGAGTGGCTCTGTTGACAGCGAC
>SZWC01017674.1:30712-42083 GCA_023375785.1 Penium margaritaceum | reverse complement strand
AGGTGAGGTGAGGTGAGGTGAGGTGAGGTGAGGTGAGGTGCGGCGAGGTGAGGTGAGGTGAGGTGAGGCGAGACGAGGTGATATGAGATGAGGTGAGGTGAGATAAGGTGAGGTGAGGTGAGGTGAGGTGAGGTGAGGTGCGGCGAGGTGAGGTGAGGTGAGGTGAGGCGAGACGAGGTGATATGAGATGAGGTGAGGTGAGATAAGGTGAGGTGAGGTGAGGTGAGGTGAGGTGAGACACTCTTATTCCTCCTCCTCCAGCTCCTCCTCTTCCTCCTCTAGCTTATCCTCCTCCTCCTCCTCCTGTGGCTACTTATCCTTCTCCTGCTCCTTTTCCAACTCCCCCTCATCCTCCTCCTCCTCTTCCTCCTTCTCCTCCTCCTCCTCCTCCTTCCTCCCACATTGACACACACCCATACTCATGCACTCACACTCACACACTCACGTACTCAAGCGCTCACGCTCACACTCATACGCATACTGAGACATGCTCACACCCACATTCACACTCACACTTATATTAACACTCATACTCACTTACAGTATGACCATTCCTCACGCTCACATTCATACTTACACGTACTCACTCACACAGACACTCACTGATACTCTATCCGATTTACACTCATGCACTGGCACTCGAACTCACACCCACACCCGCACCCGTAGCCGCACCCACACCCGCACTCGCACCCACATCCGCACTCGCACTCAAACTTGCATTTGTATTAGCACTAGCACTAGCACTCACACTCCCAGTCGCACACACACGCGCACTGGAACTGGCACTAGAACTTGCACTTGCTCTCATACACACATGCACACATGAATATACACACACACATATACAAACACACATGTACATGCACACACACACACACATGCACACACACACACACGTACACACGTACACATGCACACACACACTCACACACTCACACATGTATACACATATACACACACATGCACATGCACATGCACACACACACACATAAGCATACGTACACACATACACACATACACACACGTACACATACACACACACATACACACACACACACACACACACACACACACACACATACATACACACATCCACACACACCCTCACTCACTCCATCACTCAATCACTCACTCACTCACTCATTACCTCATTCATTCACTCATTCACTCATTCACTCATTCACTCATTCACTCATTCACTCATTCACTCATTCACTCATTCACTCATTCACTCATTCACTCATTCACTCATTCACTCATTCACTCATTCACTCATTCACTCATTCACTCATTCACTCATTCACTCATTCACTCATTCACTCATTCACTCATTCACTCATTCACTCATTCACTCATTCACTCATTCACTCATTCACTCATTCACTCATTCACTCATTCACTCATTCACTCATTCACTCATTCACTCATTCACTCATTCACTCACACACTACTCACTCACGAACTCACTCGCTCACTCACTAAATCACTCTATCACACTCGCATCCTCGCTTGCCCACCCCATCTCTGTTGTTGAACCATGTTCCCGCCACCATTTAGACTGAAGTTTGCTTGTACTCACATGTTGTCCTATGTTCTAACTATGTATGTGCAGGAAATTCTTCAATCAATGTTCATGTTGAAGGAGAAAGAGAAGATTGTTCGTCCATTGCCACCGGAAATTTATTATGCTCAATTTTTATTCCACATGTTCTTAGGTACATGTTCGCTATACAAATATGAGATAGACATGCCCCTCCCCCCGCACGGTTGTTGTTCCTCGCAAATTAAGCCTTGGTGTCATGTTAAAACCTCGGCAGGAGTCACAACGGGTAGCCACACGTGCAGGACAATTGCAGTGTGCAAGCAATCCACAAAGGCTAATCGAGAGGCCTAGCTAGTGTCGGCAGCCAGGCCGCTCAATATTTTGAACCCAACATTTGAAACTTTGGAATTCAAGTCCAAGTTGGGTCCTTATCATCCAGCATGTTGAGTTGTTTTGTGTTTGTGTAAAATACAAACTCGGGAAAATGTATTTGTGCCAAATATCTGAAGGCTGAACATCCTCTATATGAAAAAAAGTCCAAACTACTGATCTTGTCATGTGCTAGCACTATATGTCTAGTTTATGTCAGGCCCATCTGGTTTGCACATTGTGACGGATGTTTAAACTGAGAAACTGCTAGGAAGCTTCTTAGCCTTGTTGCTGTTGATTAAGTGATACTGTCCAGTCAGCTGGCACACTAACACGCAAGCAGGTGCAAGAGAGAGCAAGGGTTAGGCTAGGGAGACACGCAACGTCTCATAGGCTCCAATAGCTTTGCAAAGCAGAGAGAAATGACAACTGACCGGAACAGAGCATAAATACCTACCGCGGCACACGACGAGTGACGCACGTGGCAATGTCACTTTGTCCTAAACCAGCCCAAAACCACTGTTTTGGCCGTAACTCTGTGCACAAGCATCTAAACGAAACACCGTTTGAACCTAAAGATGCAAAATCTCAAGCCGGACGCTACTTTTGGTCACGCGCATAGTTCCGGCATGAATTAGTGGAGAGACAATACAAAACATGCAAATCGAGCTCAAGAGCTAGTCCACCAAGAAAACTCTAGCGATAGTAGAAAAGATGTGCACCATCCCAACAACCACCCAGGACCTAATGGCAGCTTTCTCATAGCCACTGGTGGGTGGAGCCACCACCCATTGGTGCACTTGCGCCAGTGCGGTCTGCATTAGGGATCTGCACGTGCATGGACACGACTGAATGGTCACGATAAGCTGTATAAATAGAAGATAAGGACTCACATCACAACACTCCTCCAAGAGCCGATGGTACGCATGTCCAATGTACGATGGTACATGTGCACAAGTGACAAAAATGCACAACACGATGCTCAACAGTCCATGCTCACATACCCCAATTCAGCCACTCTCAAGCAAGGGACGAAGCCCGACTGAACGAATGACCACCATGAAATTTGCCTATACCAGTGATTTGTCTTGGAAGTCATCCCGTTGCATGTCCGTGCCGACCCAAATGATGATCACCTCTCGCTCCACAAGATCATGGACAAAGTGATGCTTGACAAAAAAATACTTAGTGCATATATGAAACACGCCATAGTTCTCTGCAATGGTAAGAGCACTCTGGTTGTCACAATGTAGAACGACGCAAGTTACAAACTGTCATCACTCACAAAACAGATGCTACAGCCACACCAACTCAGTAGTCCCATTCCCTAGTACAATATACTCAACCTCCTATGAGCTACGTGCAATACAACCTTGCTTGCCGCTATGCCATGACTGAGCGGTACCGCCTAGCTGGAATACGTAGCCTGTCTGACTATGCCCATCAAGGCTCCACACCCATTTATTGTTTGTGTAGTTTTAAACTGCCACAGAACACTGCAATCGAAAACAGAGTCTGAGATACAGCGTGGAAACCATGTACCGCACCACTCGCACTGTTGCCTCAAGGGCTCTCACCCCAGAAACCTGTAAGGACGGTACAAGGAGGTTGACAGTGAAGGTGATGTGGGGATGTGTGGTAGTGGCCAAGTACATCAAAGAGCCAATGAGGCACAATTACAAGGTCACATTGACTATTCTCCGAAAGCTCTACTGGATCATCCACCTTCAGCGCATCCTGTCCATCAAGTGTGATGGAGGTAGAGGCTGTGGGAAGTGCACTAAGGAGGTCAGCAAACCACTTCCACACAACACAAGCGTAACATGATTGATATAGTAAGAGTGTATGCCACTCAGGATCACGTACCATTTCCATCCCGAGAAACACTACTGTAGGACCAAGGTCCTTCATCCTTTAGGCATTCTAAAGGAGTGCCATAGCCTCCTTCACGACCTCCATTGAAGGGGATGCAATTAAGAGGCCATCCACGTAGACCAGGATGGCAATGAAGCTCTCAGCAACACGTCTTAGAAAGAGAGACAGGTTGGCGTCATGCTGCACGTATCCGACACGTGTGAATGTGCAAGTGATCTTTTGGTTCCAGCACCAAGGTGACTGCGTCAGGTCGTACAAGGCCTTCCTCAAGTGCAAGACCTTGTCACCCACCTTTAAGCCTGGTGGACCATATAGATCTCCTCCTCTAGACTGGCATGAAGGAATGCGTTACTCACATTCATCTCCTATAGCTACCAGTTAAGGTGAGAAACAACCTTGAACATGCATGCTACACCTTCACGACAATGATGTGTGCACTCTTGCTTCCCTTGTGGTCTAAAAGTCCAAGGAGTTTCTCTATATTGTCAATGAAACCCTTGTAAATGTGTACAATCCCCTTACCGGGGTGGTTCACAATGTAGAGCACCTTAACAAAGGGATACAACACGATGCACAACTTACGCAAGTGCATGCACAAGACGCACTAGCATACCAATGCATGCAAAACCTTCTTGTACATTTGAAATCCCACCCAGAGTACTACTTCATTAATCTCACTCGTGTTTGTGGATTATCTTTAGCAGAATGGGTACATTTCTAGCATGTACATGACAACAATGTACACCATTACAAAGCGGGTGTGAGACGTGGGCAACAACACTGTGGTGCCGCTCTCCTCCTTTAGCCATGACCATAAAATGTCATTTTTGTTGAAGAGTGTAACCACCTTCTCCGTCCTTGACAACATTGCTCCACGCTCGTTGGTCTTGTCAGCATCCTTCATCATGAGTTCCATTTTGTGAGCTTAGTATCCTTTGAAGAAGATTTGTGGCTTTCACTCCTCGAGGTCCTCAAAGGCCCATAAGGTCAATGTTGTGGACGCACGACCCCAAAATATTGACTACCATGGTGTTATGACTTGCATGTGACTGCTTATACGACCACTCGTGCATTGCCACATTGCACTAATTAATGTTATAGAGTTGTTTAAGAGGCTCATTAAGGGCATGTAGCTCCTTGTACTGCCTTGGCAACATTGCCTCCACCAGCTTGTCCCTGTAAGGCAAGTGAAAGGTCGTTTTGTGTACTTTACAGAGGAGAAAATCCCCATTACCAACTTCTACTTACGAAGCAAAATAGGTAGCACACCAAAGCACATGAGCTCGACAATGTTGAGGTTGCAATTATCATTATTTTCTTAAGCACTAAACGTGTACATGTTGCTTTGCTACATTCCTAGCATGTTGTTGATGTCAACAATGGGCATGGATTTGTGGATTCAAACAACAATCTCAACGATAAGGCGATAACTGTAACATCGGCCTCACTTTCTATTTCTTTTTCAGAGTCTACTTTGGTGATGCTCGCCCTCTCATGCTGAGCTCCTTTCTCCCCCTCTCCCAATGGTTTCACCCGTAGCACTAGCTTGTCCCGCCTTCTCAAATATTCTCTCTTTATGTAGTAAGGTTTTACGTTAAAGGACCGTCATTCTCCTGTTTGCATATGGGTGCACTCTAGGCTAATAACACCAATAGTTGTGGATTGGGGCACTTGGGGATGTTAACATTAACTTTGTTCCAATGGCCTTTGATCTTGTCAGTGGTGTAAAACAACTTGGAGCCACAAAAGCCGCACTGAAGCACGCCTTCTAACTCGCGGTCAACCATTATTTTTAAAAAATTCTTTAGTGAATAAAGCAACCCTGTAAACTAGCCCCTTACGGGGGTTGAAGACGTGGACCTGAGTTGACCGCGTTACTGTGTTGCTTATAGTCAAGGCCATGACAACGAGCAACAATCTAAGTGGGGTTCATTGGCGCCAAAAGGTACGGCAAGTCGATATCGACAACTCTGGTGCATAAGGCATCGAGATTGACTAAGAATACGTCGGGAGGCGATGCTTGCCTGGATTGTACATGACGTCCATGAATGCGCCACTTGGTTGGACTCAGCTTACAAGCTAATCAAGCCAACGAGCCATGGGGTGTACTTTGTCTTTTAAAGTGATGGTATAAACAAACAGTTCAATGAATAAGGCCAATAGGTCCATTCGATTGAGCCAACAACATTAAGTCAACTTACGTTTTTGTTAAATTCATGTATGAAATTGCACACAAATTGAAAATTTCTACAGGACAAGGCATCCATCATGACTTGACCACACATGCATCATTATGTGTCACACAACTTGCTACTAATGAGACGATATTTAGTTTCATATAATGTATTTGCCATGGCATGTCTACCAAGAAGCTCATGAAGCATTGTTCACATGGTACAACCAAAATTAATCGGGTAATCTATGAAGTTGTCAAGGCTTTACTTGAGCTTACACCCATTGCCGTATGTCAAGCTAGTACTGGTTATCTCCCCTTTGAAGCATGGGAGGGCCTTCTAGATTACCTCCAACACTTCAAGGACTAGGTTAGTGTCATTAATAACATGCACACATGAATATTTGTAACGCGGATTCGAATGTTGGCATTCATCAACAGGAAATTGGAAATCATCATTTTATAATTCCTTACAAAATTCAACCCTACTCTATAGTTTACATTTCTTTCAGCTAGGTTCGAGGAATTAATCAACAACGCCGAATGCTTAACAATGTAGTTAGGGGCAATTTCTTGCTACATCTTAAAATTTTTATTCTTGCTAATGTTGGATTCTCATAGGGGCATGGTGTAATCCCACCTTATCGCGGTATACAATATCATTTGCAGTATTTTTGTGAAGGTGAATAACACCTTTAGAAGACATAGAAGTTGCTCAATCTAAGCTATTCATCCATATGACTGTTTGTTGAATTAGCATTTGGACTAAAGAAAGCATGTTTCAGAATTTTACAAGCACTCTCTTACCATGACAAATTGTATCAAAAATGTTTTTTTTACATGATTGACCATGCATTGTATGATTTTGGAAAGACATGTCTTGCCATTTCCAGGTTGGTCCAAGCAGTTATCAGACACATCTCTTGTTCCACACCATGTTCCACAAATGAAATGACAATACAAAGGTGTCTTTATAAGGGCATGGAGAAACAAAGTAACAAAAGCAACGTGGAAGGAGAGATGGAGTGGGAGAGGACGATTGATGTTAGTTGTATTATGATGTGTTTATGTGTCCATTTCTTGATCATTGGTGCTTACATCCTCTTGTATTTGAAGAATGAGAACAAACACGAACTTCCAAAGAAGGATGAAAATTGTTTATAAGAGGATGGGTAATTATAAATATCATACAATCAAGGACCAAGTGTCCACGTCCTCATGGTCTGTTAGACCTGCTTCTTACTCGTTAGTACCACCGCCTCCTCCTCCTCCTCATCTTTCTCCTCCCTCTGCCTAATTCCCTCCTCACCATCGTCTTCATCATCGTCATCGTATCCCTCCTTGTTCTCTACAAAGCATCCTTTAGTGGAATACATCTTAGAAGGATGTTGAGCATGCTTACACACAAACCCACCTTACACCACACATATAGCGTACACATCTTGTCATCCCTTTACTAAACGTCTAGTTGTTCAAACTTGTCATCATGGGACATCGTTGAATCTTTGCTTTCATCTTAAAGAGACGTGACCCATGGGGTTTTTGGACTATCATCACAGATTTGGCATGGTACACATCGAGCCCCTCTAACTAAAGATTTAAGTTGATCAACCTAACGGTTACACACCTTATACAATACAACACGCATAGTAGAATAATCAATGTCAGTGGGATATTTTTCCTTCTTAACCTCATTGTCAACCTCTTCTAGTGTAAAAACATGACTTTCGAGAGTCTTGTAGCTCCATAGTTTTGTGTCGACTTCAAACTATGGCATTGATCTACCTTCGGATTTTCCGCCCGCATAATTGATCCGCTTCAGGTCATCTCACAACGCAGAATCAACTTCAATAGTTGAGTAAGTGCATTCAAGTGGAATACCATTCTTATCAAAGATGATGCACTTTCAATGTTGTGGCTTTATGATATCATTACAAGAGTAACACATCTTTTCCATTGTGTAGTCAAAATGAAAGTCTAGGAAAGTCTTGAACTTGGGCATGATAACATTGTGCATCTATGTCTACCAACCATGTTTTGTGCGTAACTTTGCATCATAGTATATTGTGAGTGTTAAGAGCACACCATATGTTTTATGCACCATGAATTCTTTCTTAGCCCACTCGTTGTCTTGTCGGTCACACTGTTGAAGGATGGAGCCGGTGTAGTGGTCAAAATGTTGGATGAGGATGTCTCACTTGCCGGTATCAAGAACTACTACCACGTTGGGACCTACCTTGAGAATGATGGATGGAGATAGCGTCAAAATTTGTCCGAATGTCAGAATTTTGTTGTGTGCTTCTTTCTAAATAATAAGTGTAGCTAGTGAGAATTGTGCATGCATGTAGCATGGTTTTTTTTTACCAATGGAATGCAATTAAAGTTTTCGTTCACCACTTCGCTCGAAAGCAAAGGTAAACAGTATGAGGCACTCATGTTTTTGCATAATTTCGGCAATCAAGTGATGGAGGTAGTGAAGGCTCCACAAAGTTCTTTGGTGGAGACGTAGGGGAAAGGAGTTGTCGTGGCACTGATTGAGGCTAAGAGGGAGGATACCCTAGGAGAGAAGGTTGTGTGATGATGTATGGAAGAATTTGTGGTTGAGTACTGACAAGTGGTTGACAAGTGGACAACAAAAGAGTACCACAAGCAAAGACATGACTTGTCGACAAAAGACAGGCCACTCCATTCAAAAACTCGCATGTTTGAATCTCCATTGTTCAAACGTTCCAAAAAAATTAAAATACATTAATCAATTTACTGATTGTACTCGTTTAGTTGATAGGTGAAGTTTTTCTCAAAACAAGATATTATGTCAACTAAATGGTAGTATTTCATAATGGCTCGAGACATTTAGTTAGATTCTTTAATGATTAGTCAAAACGACCACGAAAAGGGTTTTAATCAGTAGAATTAGCAACAAAATCCACACTTTTCACTTTGTCCTTCCATAAGGTGATGGGTCATTGAAAGGTTGGTTGAAATAAGCACATTTGATACATGAACCATTGGAAGCACAAACCTAGTTATGTTATTCCAAGGTGTATGTGACCTGGACAATTGTAGAGTGATTTTGACGTCGAGGAAATTGCGGCCCTTCACTTTGTGAAAAAACAATCGATTGTTTGTACGTTTTTGGCGATGCTCGAGTCGAGACTTTTATTGGGAAGGTTTTGGTTTATTATGTGTTTTTGATGGTCATCTGCTACATTTAACCTGCTTGGAAGATAATGCATAAATTTATGGTTGCAAGAAAACATCATATAATCAGTCTCGAAAGCTTGCCATGAGGGAGGCCTGGAGGTGAGATATTTATGTCAGGAGGGAGCTCGACGCTGACACTATTTCTCTATTGGTTCGATCCTACGGTCATTGCAGACGGTCAGATTAGGTGTTCGCCATGCCTTGATGTGTACGGATATGGTGACGACTGGTTATGCCATCGCTTCAAAGAAGTGCGCCCTTAGTTTAAAAATATAGCGGCGGAACTGTCGTGACATCGCTACCACGTTGCAAACGAGATGGCCAGGATGCGAAGCAGTCGACCACTTCCGCCAAACCTCGCAAACGTCGATGGGCTCGATTCCCGCTTGGCGAAAATGAACTAACTCATACCTCGAAATCCACCACAGTTGCTGGTTGTCTTGTTAGCGGCTCTCAGAACAGAACGAAAGACCTGTCGTCTATTGCGCATGGAAGTCAAACGAAGTCTCAGGTGCTCGCAATCGTACGTCGGCTGCTGATCAGGTTGCCTTGACGACGGCATGTGTAACGAGAAGCGCTGAAGTCGGATTTAGCCGGCCATCGTCCGCTGAAGACGCTGGCCGTTATGTTCGCCGGTGTACGCTAGATTATCAAGAATTGCATACATTTCAACTGGAAATAATCGAAAACCCTCGGATATTTCGGTCGTTTGCTTGGTGGATGTTTCTGAGCCCATTTTTATCTGTACGTGAAAAGGTGTCTTCCGTATCCGTAAGGAGTCACAGGATCGGTTATCGAAGATCGATCAATCGCGTGGGCTGCCCACCCTGACCACTGTGCAAGCGTTGTCGCCAGTGTCGTTGCCACGCGTTCCTTTCCGGCAAAACGCCAACACCTGAGCCTTAGGTGCAGAGGATTATGGATCCTGTTCATCTTCATTGACAATAGATTTTCTTACAGAGTCCGAGGGACGGATTTCCGGGAGGACT
Organism: Penium margaritaceum; assembly: GCA_023375785.1. Classification (NCBI taxonomy): domain Eukaryota; kingdom Viridiplantae; phylum Streptophyta; class Zygnematophyceae; order Desmidiales; family Peniaceae; genus Penium; species Penium margaritaceum. The sequence continues at coordinate 31,927 of SZWC01017674.1, read as the reverse complement.
ACGGAACCCCCTTACCCACCCAACAAATGGGCCGCTAGGCCGGCGAAGGGAAACGAGAATTTGCTATGTACACCGAGCGATTGCAGTATGGCACGAGATTTACCAGCAATTCGACCGTCGATCATTCAATCGTTCTCAGTTATCCCGATACAGGAAAGAAACGATTTCTCATTTTTGGATAGGCACGGATGATCACTGGTAAGAATATGGCAAGCCCACGAGTTCAACATCAGGACCACCTGGATTACATTTTCTCGATTTGCACTTGCTCCAGCCAGGACCCTAGAGTACCGATGGCATAATCGGTCTGCCACGTGGTGGTGGCTCCTGTCAAGCGGTTTGATCACCCACGGAGCCCATTTCCAGCGCCGCCGTGCCCCATTGCGGAGATCACTTTCCCCTGCGCATAGCAACATTAGGCTGGCCCACCTGGAGGTAGCTGCTCCCTAATCAAAGAATCACTCTTCTATCCATCCTACGGTAAGGATGAAGAAATGGGACGTTTTTCAGATAGTACTCTACAGTGCCCCATTCCAAGATCGAGGTACATGCTTGAGATGCGGTTCGGCGAATCTCCCATGGAACCTCCGAGATATAACGTGATCTCGGAGGCTTATCCTGGTTCGGGAGTCTCTCTTTTCCCCCATCGGAGGGGCTAGCAGATTACCTCTCACAGAAGAAATCGTTTTATCACACATGATATGTTTAGACGGTATTCCGTAAAAAGGTCTATTTTGTCTTTGATATTTAATATTTGTTATGTTTCTCGTCATTCTCATTTCGCCTCTCCCCAGCTTGTGAAGGCGAGTGCGCGCAGCTTGACTTCTACCGCAACGCGCTCGGGGAAGGACAAGGCGTCTCACTTTCGCACAGACCAGCTGTCTAGCTCTGCGTCACCACCATCACCACTACCACCTCCACCACCATCACCACCACCACTACCGCGACGACTAGCCCAAAGCTGTCCCACGGTGCGGTGTGACGTGAAGGCCTATCTCCGCACTTGCGCTCAGACGTTTCTCTTCCCCCACCACCTCTCTTTTCCAAGGCAAACGATTGGGAGCACCTCAAAGACGCGGCTACAATGGCGCGGCTCCTCATCTTCGGAGTCGCCGTCGCCCTTCTTATATCTCTCGCATTTGGTAGGTATGGTCTAGCAAATGGGCGGGAGAGGGGGAGTGGAATGAGGGGGAGGGGGAGAAGGAAGAGGAAAAG
>SZWC01017674.1:1957-22969 GCA_023375785.1 Penium margaritaceum | reverse complement strand
CTTTTCTCCCAGGAGCTGCTATCCCTGTTTGAGATGCCTGCTGCTACAACGTTTCTGCACAACCGGGCGGCATGCAGTGCGACCTCCACTGACTCTGCACTCTGTCTGATCACGTCTGCTTGCTCAATGTCTCCTTCCCTGTCTCTTCCGCCCCTCCCTGCAGGCGTACCCGCTGCTCCAGACCTTCTGCACGACCACGCAGTACTCGGGCGTGCCGTGCAACCCCGACCCCCAGCAGACCATCCCCACCTTCACGGCCTACTGCTCGCAGTTCCTACAATCCCGCTCCGACGGCGCACAGCTGAACGCCAACGCCACCGTCACCGGCAACTGCAGCGGCATCCCCGCCCTCAATGACATCGAGCTCATCATCGTCAACCCCTTCAAGGTCACGCGCTTCCCCCTCTGGCCCCCGTACTTCATCAACTGCGAGGCGCTGCCGTCGGTCACCAAGAACAACAACCTCGGCTACCAACGCTTCAACCACAGCTCCCTCGGGTTCAACGACGAGGCCAACGACGACTACGGCGCGGACGACCCCTCCGCGCCCATCTACCAGTACTACCCCAACTTCTACTCGTGCCCGCGCAGCGTCGTCGGGATCCAGGCCGCTGTGACCGCCAAGGTCCGGAGAAAGAGTGCCCTTGACACCAAGTTCAACCGTCCTGCTCCCAACTGGTTCTGGAACACGTACAAGATCTTCCCCAAGTACACGGACGGGACCGCGGGAGGAGGGCGGGTGAACAAGCCAAAGGGTCGTAAGACAACCAGCACGGGATACTGAGGACAAATGGTGTACCTCTAAAAGAATAGGCAATAATCCACTTGTTGGGAGGTCCATCCGTTGAGCCCAAGCTTTCCTTGCATGGGTCTTGCCTTGGTGAATTGTTTTGGGGGAAAGGGACAAGTGGGGATGGAGGATGCGGAGGTGTTCTCACCACTCTTTACATTGTAACATAAACCCCACATGGGACGGATCCTTGCTATCTTAGGGGCTCGACCCAACGTCCTCACCCCCATGTGCCAGGCCTTCGGTTTCTACAAATTGTGCGGCAGGGATGGTTGAGTGTTGTGAGGTGCCTCATGCCAATGGAGGTGTCCAGTCTGGTTACACCTTCCGTTGTAATGGTGAAATACAAAACAATTGAAGAGGAAACAAGGGTGGCGGAGGGGGTCTGCGAGCGTCTCTATAGCCAAACGAGCTTGAAATCCCAATAGAGTAGGTTGGGGAAATAGCATTGTTGATGCAGCGCGCGGGATCCCACGCAAGTTGCTTGGGCTGCCCCCTGAGTCTGCTGCACCAGAGTCCAAGTCTGAGAGCTCTAATGTTGTTACACGGGAATGCGTGCGCTAGAGTTAGTGCCAGACAATAGTTGAAAACTGGAAAAGACTAATTGGGAATTGAGAATGAGAAACACCTAGGAGACCCCTCCAAGTTCTAGCTCCCCCAGCTGTAGAGCTTGTTACTCAGTTTCTAAGCCAATCAAGAAAAAGACCCATTTTCTTGCAGGCATTGTTTTCTCGGTGATGAAGTTAGTGGGAAGTTGCTTGGTTAGACCACGTGTGACAGTTGACAGTGTGACAGTAGTTACCCAGAAGTTTCCTAGGTTGAATGTGTGAGAGCAAGCAACCACGTGCACAAGCTACACCACGCCATGGATGCGGAAAGCTTGCCTTCATTAACTCCGGTACAATCAAGACAAGTAAGTGGGAGGGGGAGCGAGAGAGAGTTAGCATCCGGTGAGCATGCGCTCGCCACGGGCATCACACCCAAGCGAGCACACGCCGCCACCCGGGGGTCGAGCCCGACCGCTCGGCACAAAACCGAGACAGCGGCTGCTCACCAGTGCGCGGGTGAACCCGGCACGGTGGCCCCCTAAGGATCAGCACCCGGGAAATGCAGCTCCCCCAGAGAACACTCAAGGCAAGCAACATGATGCAGGGCACGNACAATCGAGACAAGTAAGTGGGAGGGGGAGCAAGAGAGAGTTAGCATCCGGTGAGCGTGCACTCGCCACGGGCATCATACCCAAGCAAGCACACGCCGCCACCCGGGGGTCGAGCCCGACCGCTCGGCACAAAACCGAGACAGCGGCTGCTCACCAGTGCGCGGGTGAACCCGGCACGGTGGCCCCCTAAGGATCAGCACCCGGGAAATGTAGCTCCCCCACAGAACACTCAAGGCAAGCAACATGATGCAGGGCACGACAGTGAGAAATGTACGGGCCCTAGCATCTACCGCATCTCAGAGTCAAGAGAATCAAGGAGGATCAGACAATTACCACATGTATGTCAAGAGTTGTCCCTGGGTCCAGCAGCAGCAGCAGCACGAGAACGTCCATGGCTCCTGCCAGGGCTGACACGCCTGTAGCTTTCCCAGGTAGAGCCATTGTCCGTCAATCTGTACAGATGTGTGCAATGTATGTGGAGACAAGAGGTCACAGAGTTGTGAGTGGCCAACGAACTTCAACACTCCCCCATGACCCGCAGACAACATTCCACACACGAATTCCAACACCATAAGGGAATCACGAGAGGTGACGGAGACATACTGGACCAAATCAGCCTGGATCATGTGGAAAGATAAGACCAACAGAGTGAACAACACCTTTGAACACATTACGAGTGAGGGCCTTTGTGAGGAAGTCAGCTCTCTGAGACCGTGTGTCCACCCAAGTGACCTGGACTATGCCAGCAGCAATGCACTCGCGAACAAAATGATGCTCCACATTAATGTGTTTGGTGCGTGAATGATGCATGCCACTGTTAACAGCAATGGCTTTTGTGCTTTGGTTATCATAGCGCAGTGTGATGCAACGGATAGGTACACGCAATTGCTGCAGCAGACGACATAGCCAGACAGCCTCACATGTGCCTGCACCAAGCGGAACATAATCAGCCTCAGCGGTGCTGCGAGCGACACACCCTTGTTTGCCACTTTTCCAGGAAACTGCAGTGCCACCGACAAGGAAGATGTAGCCTGTTCGGCTGCGAGCATCAGAGTCATGTGCCCAGTCACTGTCCGTGAAGCCGTCAACGACAACCGAGGGCTGTGCACGAAAGTACAGACCGATGCGGGGGGTGGAGAGTACACAGCGCACCATCCGCAACGGTGCCTCAAGATGACGCTCACGGGGGCACTGGGAGAACTGAGAAAGGAAATTCACTGCGAATGCCACATCTGCACGAGTGATTGTGGCAAGATACATCAAAGACCCAATGACACGGAGGTAATCAGTCACATCGACCACCTCCCCCAGTGTGGACATGTCTCTTGACTTCAGTAAGGACTGACCAGTGGGTGTCATGGGAGTGGACGCAGTGGGGATGGATGCGAGGAGCGGGGCAAATCGCTCCCCTAGGCTGCGTACACATACAGCCTGATGGACGTGCAAAGTGCGACGCCCCCGGTCTCGTTCCAGCTCCATGCCAAGAAAGACTCGAGCCGGTCCAAGATCCTTCATCTTGTATGTTGACTGAAGAAGCGCCTTTGCTGCTGCGACAGAGGCAGGATCAGGAGAGGCAATGAGAAGGTCATATACGTAGACAAGAATGGCGACAAGTGGCTTGGTGGGGCCACTGAGGAACAACGCTGGATCCACAGTGCTCCGTGTGTATCCTCCCTTTTCAAGGGTCACTGTGATTTCTTGGTTCCAACACCGTGGGGACTGTTTTAGGCCATAGAGGGCCTTGCGCAATCGCCACACCCGGTTCGTTCCATCCGAGAAGCCAGGTGGTTGTACCATGTAAATCTCCTCATCCAACCTACCATGGAGGAAGACATTGTTAACATCCATCTGCTCGAGCTCCCAGTCATGCTGAGCAACCAGGCTCAAGAGCCCTGGCCATGGTGTATCGACCAAGTGGGCCAAAGGTCTCGTCAAAATCAATACCAGTGATTTGAGAGAACCCCATTGCGGTGAGACGTGCCTTGTAGCGTTCAACAGTGTTGTCAGGGTTCAGCTTACGACGATACACCCACTTGGCCGCAACTGCCTTGCGACCCGGTGGGAGATCAACAAGCTCGTATACCTTATGCTCAGAGAGTGCATCAAGTTCAGCTTTCATGGCCTTCTCCCAAAGAGAGGAGTCAGAGGCCGTACGTGCTGTTTGCATAGTCAGAGGCTCAGGTGGTAGAGGGGAGAGCCCAGCGGTAGTAAAGCACGATGCAACGTATCCAGCCACAGATGAGGACAGAGCTGAATGGAACTCATCCTCCACAAGGGAGTACCCCAGTGCAGTGTTGGGGTGGATGATAGATGCAGCAGTGGACAGAGAGGAGACAGCAAGGCCGAGGGCCCTGAGACCATGGTCACTAGAGACTGTTGGATGTGACTGAGAGGGAAGTGCACGGAGGCGCCCGCCACGAGTGTAGGTGACACCGGTGGAATGGACGGTGCACGCAAGGAGGCAGAAGAAACATCAGGGCGCGATTGCACGTTCAGAGGTGGGGAGACTGCAGGATCAGATTGTGGAGAGAGAGCAGGTGGCGGGGAGACAGTGCCAGGTGGGGAGACAGACGATGCAGGTGAGACAGCATCAGGCAAAGAAGGAGGCAACCGGGGAGAGGGCGCAGTGAGAGGGGCAGGCGATACAGAGGGCGAAGAGGACTGAGAAGGAGAGGAGGGCAAGGCCAAACTCGGTGTAGTGGACGAGGCGACGGGAGGCGACAAGGGACGCCCAGAGGAGAGCACAGAAGGCCCAAGGGGTAGAGAACCACCCCCACTCCGAGAGGGCGGAGCGAGGGAGGCACCAAGGCGGGGAGTGTCACGTTCAAACAGGTGTTCAAAGAACAGGGCATCACGAGAATCGATGACACGGTACCGGGAGGGGTCCTAGAAACGCCACGCTTTGGAGAAGGGAGAGATGCCCAGAAAGAGGCAGAGCCGGCCACGAGGTGACAGCTTGCCATCGCGATGGTCTGAGGGGACCCAGACGGAGGCAAGACAACCCCAGACACGGGCAAGGCGGAGATCGGCACGCTGACCAGTCCAGCGTTCGAAGGGGGTGACAGAATGTGGAAGGGGGCCATGAGGGACACGGTTCCAAACCCAAGTGATATACGACATTGCCTCAAAGGCAAAGAGGGGGGATTGGCCGGAGGCAGAGAGGAGGGAGCGCACACCATCAGCAAGGGTGCGATTCCAGTGCTCAGAGACACCATTTTGTTGAGTGTAAGGGGCAGAGGACTCGACCCAGACACCACGAGAGGAGAGGAAACGAGAGGTGGGACCAAAGAACTCACCACCGCGATCACTGCGAAAGACACGCAGGGGTCTGTTACAGGCACGCTCAACCTGCGGGAGCCAGGACTCAAGAACGTCAGTGACGTCACTTTTGTGACGAAGGGGAAAGACCCAGCGGTAGCGGGAGAAATCATCAGTCAAGCAGAGGACGTAACGACCAAGGCCGCCAAGGAAGTCATTGGGCAATGGGCCCATGACGTTAGCATGCACTAGGTCGAGGGGTTGAGCGGTAGTGGACTCAGAGGTGGAAAAAGGGGAGCGGTACATCTTGCCACTGGCACAGTCAAGACAGGTGGAAGTGCAGGGAGGAGCAAACGTGGCAGGGTCAAGGCCGTGGGCTGGCCGAAGGCGAAGGAGATCAGTGGATGGCAGCGGTGTGAATGTGGCAGAGACGACGATGCAGGAGATCAGTGTGCTCAGGAGACAAGGACGGGGCAACGTGAACAAGAGCAGATGCAGCGGAAGTGGAGGGCAACGTGAGCGGGACACAGAACAGGCGATCACAGCGCACACCACGAAGAACAACACGGCCAGACGAGCGAAGAGAGATAGAGGCAAGGCCACGGGCGGAAGAGAAGTCAATGCCCTGGTCGTCAAGGGTGGTCACAGAGAGAAGACTGACCTCAAGATCAGGCACGTACAAAACGTCAGGAAGATAGACAGTGCCACCAGGACCCACAAAGCGGACCACACCAACACCTTGGACAGGGAGTAACTGGTCGGAGCCAGTGCGGACAGAGCGTACGGACTGAACAGGGCCAAGGAAAACGAAGGATGAGGGACAGGATGTCATGTGATGAGTGGCCCCATAATCGATGATCCAGAGGCCGGGCGAGGCACGAGTGGTGGGGAGAACAAGACAGACAGCAACAGTGCCGCGGGAGGAGAGAGAGGACGAGCGACCAAGACGTGCGGGGTACGTATGTGACTGCCATTCCTCAATCCATGCACAATCGTCAGGCAACTCCCCTTGAACACGACCAAAGGAATCTCCACGAAGAGTGTCCTCAGACTCACAAATTGACACATGAGACTGGCCACTCACACTCTCACCTCCCTAAGAGTGAAGGTGAAGAAGCTCCGCCAATCGACGTTCAAGCGTGCGCTCCTCGTCACGGCGATCAGAGGAGCGCTCGGAGGAGCGGTCGGAGGAGCGGTCAGAAAAGTGCCCATCGTCACGTGCCCAGTGGGGTACGTGATAGTGGGAGGGTGGAGGTCCGTAGTACGGTGGTCCAGATGGAGGAGGAATCCAGTCCCACGGGCTGGGTGTTGGAGGTGTCGGGTGTAGGGGGGCAGAGGCGGTGGAAAGGGCAGAGCCAGTGGAGGATGATGAGGAGGCGGCAGTCACCGCAGCAGGGGCAGAGGAGGCAGCATCACCGGTGCGTGCCCAGTGAGCGCGTATGGAGGAGGCCAATCGAGCATCATCACGAGGGGCAGGGCATTTTGGTGCAGAGTGACCGGAGGTGCCACAGTTCCAACAGGTGACGTCAGCAGTAGTGATGACCGAGTTCTTGCCACCGCGGCCACCCCCACGGCCTTTGCCTCCTCGACCGCCATCCCGACCGGAGCCACCACCCCCATCGCGGGAGGAACCTTGAGTGGAATGTGCTGCCGCCTGCGACGAGGACGAAGGAGAGGAGGCTGCGGCAGAAGAGGAAGAGGAGGAGGTGGTGACAGCAGCCAACGCAACGCGATGCATGCGCTTGTTCTGGAGGGCATTCCACCAGTCCGTCAGGCGCGAGGCGGTAAACTCAAAGAGGGGGCCGATCCCAGGTGGGGAATCAGCAGGGACAGGTTCAGAGGCAAGGCGCTCAAGCTCAGCCTGAGAGACATGGAGATACAAATCAGATAGCTCAGGAATGAGGCCAGCAACGATGGAGAGGCAGGCGGAAAGAGGACCTGGAGCAGCCCTTCCTAGGTCTCGAAGTAGGCGCAGACTGCGCGCCCAATACTCATCTGCTGTCTCATCCGCACGCATCTGCAAGGTGTTGAATTGCACTGTGAGGGCGTTTTGGGCATCGTGCCCAGTTACTGTCTTGCGGTGGCGGATGAGAGCGTAGGCACCAACAGGATCAGCTAGCGTGCCACGAGAGGGGTCTGCATTGTACGTACCAATGTCGTCGAGGAGACTTTTTGGACCTGCATTGATGAGTGCTCGCACAGCGCGAGCGGCCTCTGAAGGTTGTGGCACAAATGGCGCCTTGGCGGGCGAGTAGTACTCCCAGAGAAGCTCACCCTGGGCCCACGCGCTGAAGCGAGTCTCTTAGGATGTGAACGTGAGCTTGGGAGTGAACTGTGGTGGTGGAGTTTCAAAGTCTCTCTGTCGAGCTGGAAACAGGGGACGGGCAAAGGCTGCTGTTGAGAGAGAAGGGGAGGAAGAGTTGGCAACGGTATCACCGGGAGGAGCAGACGAGTCTGCTGAGGCAGAGTTTGTGGTAGGTAGAACCGCGACAAAGGTAGGAATGGTATGCAGTTTCTCAATAACTAGCGCGGCTACTGTAGCAGCTAGCTCATGCTGTGCTTCCTGCCCCCGATGAAGCTCATCCTCAGCTCTGTTGTGCTCAGCCTGCGCCTCACTAAGAGCGGCCTGGAGGGCCTCTATAGTTTCCTCTGGTGCAGGCATGATGGAAGATTGAATAGGAGCTGAGAGTGAAAGGAGAACAATTGGAAGGGAATGCTCACCGAACTAGTGATGCGGGAGAAGGTTGAAAAGCGGCGGCACGACAGCTGCAGCCGAAGAAAACAGAACGGCCACCCAGCCTGCAACCGCCACGGTAATGCACAGGAGTCCTGTCGTTGCGGCTCCAGCGACTGCAGCAGTGGCAGATGCCACGAGGACGCCGGTGGTGATGGGTGACGCTGCGTCACGCGGTGTGCCAGTAGGCATCAGCACTGCTGAGGCAGTGGACGCTCGGATGGAACCAACGGAGCTGGAAGTGGCATCTGCTGCTGTGGAGGCTGTCGTGGCAATAGATGTTGCGACAGTTGTGATCTGTGTGGCGATGTTGGCGGCAGCAGTTGCTAGCAGAGTGAGTGAGGTAGCTGTCTGTGCGTATGCTTCAGCTGCTCTGTCGACGGCCGTCTGTACAGGGCATGGCAGGCCCTTGCTGTCGTTGTGAAGGTGGCTCCAGCACCAGGTGCTGCGTCAAGGATAGCGCCAGCTAAGCTAATTGAGTCGGTATGAACGGGGAGAACCGGGATGACGCCGGGTACCTCGGGTGCGGTCGATGCTGTGTCTGGTCCTGCGGCGGTAGAAGGAGGAGCCGGAATGGGTGAAGCGGCTTGTTCAGGAGGTGGAGAGTTGCTAGTGGGTTGCATTCTTGGTGACAAGGGCAGTGACGGTGGTAGGTCGTCCGGTGTGTAGACTTGGCGATCGATTTCTTCCCTCTCACGCTCTGCTGCAGCGTCGACGTCTTCTTGACAGTAGGTATGGTCAAGCATGCGTGCCCACAACGGGGTGTCGCCGTCGTCCGCCAGCGTGGAGCGCTGAGTGGGCTGCTGGCGTAACTGGGACACTCGTGGCAAGTGCACCACCCAGGCTGCAGAAGAAAGGAGATGGGGTTGTGCAAGTAGATGGTGCGGCGCACAGTGAAGATTCAACATGTCCGAGAATGGAGAGGGTGTGCGTCCTTTAGATGGCGAGAAGCGGAGTCATGGGCAGCTGCAGCAGATGTGGCCTTAGATGCTCCCAGGGCTGAGGAGAACAGCCGTGAGTGACTGAACGAGATCAGGTCAGGGTCCGCCGGACGGCACAGATGTGTCGACGGTAATTGCAGTCCGAGATGAAAGAGTAGCCAGAAGTGTGGCCTAGGTTGCTCCGAGCAACGAAGGAGCTCGAGGAATGGGTTCCGCGAGGTATTGCCCGTGGGTGCAGGCTGGGCTCAGATGAGCACTGCGGAACGAGGCGGCGCCGTTGTTCAGTGCCGAGCAGAAGCACAGTGCAGAGTCACTGCTGCAGTGAGATCAGGTGGCCGAGAGGGGCTCGGGCGTGCGCAGAAGCGACTGCCTAGGATCGAGGGGCGGTGGGCGAGATGCCTCACATCGCTCTGATGCCAGTAGTTACCCAGAAGTTTCCTAGGCTGAATGTGTGAGAGCAAGCAATCACGTGCACAAGCTACACCACGCCATGGATGCGGAAAGCTTGCCTTCATTAACTCCGGTACAATCGAGACAAGTAAGTGGGAGGGGGAGCAAGAGAGAGTTAGCATCCGGTGAGCGTGCACTCGCCACGGGCATCATACCCAAGCAAGCACACGCCGCCACCCGGGGGTCGAGCCCGACCGCTCGGCACAAAACCGAGACAGTGGCTGCTCACCAATGCGCGGGTGAACCCGGCATGGTGGCCCCCCTAAGGATCAGCACCCGGAAAATGCAGCTCCCCCAGAGAACACTCAAGGCAAGCAACATGATGCAGGGCACGGCAGTGAGAAATGTACGGGCCCTAGCATCTACCACATCTCAGAGTCAAGAGAATCAAGGAGGATCAGACAATGACCACATGTATGTCAAGAGTTGTCCCTGGGTCCAGCAACAGCAGCAGCAGCACGAGAACGTCCATGGCTCCTGCCAGGGCTGACACGCCTGTAGCTTTCACAGGTAGAGCCATTGTCAATCAATCTGTACAGATGTGTGCAATGTATGTGGAGACAAGAGGTCACAGAGTTGTGAGTGGCCAACGAACTTCAACTGGGGTTGGTGAGAGCAACACGGCACGGTGCGCAAGACACGCCATTGATGCGATAATCTTTGCCTTAGAATTGTGCACTCAACAAAGACAAGAGGCAAGTGAGGGAGAGTGAGAGGCTAGTACCTGTGAGCACTCGCCCTCCACGAGCACCAAGCTCGAGTGAGCGAGTGCCGCCACCCGGGGGTCGAGCCCGACCACTCGGAATAAACCGAGGGTGGCTGCTCACCAATGCACGGCCAAGACCGGCACAGTGGTCCCCTAAGGATCAGCACCCGGGAAATATGCACTTCCCCCAGCACAAGCAAGGCAAGAGAACATGATGCAGGTGAGAGATAGCTTCCTAGCAGTGCTGTCGCTGGCGTGGCAGTACAAGCCAGCGAGCTAACTCACTAGCACACACAGGTGGAGGTGAGAAAAGCAAGGGGTTGGCTAGGGACACAAACACAAGTGTCAGAAGCTGCAAATGTTGAAATATGCAGAGAGAAATGACAACTGAGGTCTGGGCAACCTAAATAACGTCACGGACCTAGTGCACACACACGCGGCGCACAAGGGCGCTATTTTCTAGCAGGACAAAACAGTGGCAAAAACACAGTTTTGGCCACAATTCCCTACAGACACGTCAGATCGACAAGCCGTTTGAACCAGAACGGCCGCATCTACGATAGATCTACGCCCTGGTAGGCTGTACGCCTATGTGCTATGACATAGCACGAATCTAAAAAATACGGAATTATTCTGGGCGCTCGTCGCTGCCGGTCGCCAGCCTTCTGCCACCATCGCCAGTCTCAGGGATCTGCACGTGAATGGACATGAGCCGAGGGGTCACCGTAAGCTGTGTACGACACACACAACAACAGCAGGGCACGGCAGTGAGAATGTATGAGCCCTACCATCTACCGCATAATAGAATCATAGAGAATCAAAGAGAATCATGAAACGGCCAACGTGTGCCACAGAGGCACTCTGGGTTCAAGAAGCAGCAGCAGCTTGAGGGTGTCGACGACTCCAGCAAGAGCGAGCACGCCTGACGCATTTCCAGGTAGGGCCATTGTCACATAATGTGTACACGTGTGTGAACAGTGTGAGAGGCAAGAGGGCATAGAGTTTGTTAGTTTTCGCGCATCTCTCATTATACTCTGTTGTATCCTCCCGGCTTGTGTACATCGGCGTACAGATGAATGACGGCGATACTTGAAGCTGCTGGAGTGTCGCTCGGTGGAGCCGACACATGCTGAGGCCCACGCACCGTTCGCTGAAGCCTCCTCCCTCCGGCGATGCGCTCATCTCCATCGGCAGGCCTCCTCGGCGGTCGGGCAGCCGGCGGTCACTGCCACTACAGATGCTGTTTCCATGCACCCAGCTCTGTTTCTGGTTGTGGCATTGCGTCTGCAGCGTCATGCTGTGCCTAGGGTCCATGTCTCCTGCTGTGTGGACCTGTTTGGTGTCACTAGCTGTCGTAGGCACTGCCCGGGTTCGGGCAGTCATAACTCTTTGCTGCTATTTTTCTAGCTGATTCTAACCGCACGACTGCGTTCGCAGCGTCGGTATTATGGTATGGTCCAGTTTTCAGGCAAAACGGACAACACCCGGGTTTTGGGCTGTCGGGCGTCTGGCAGGGCTCACCGAGAAAACCCTGCCTGCCAGAAAATAGGTCTAGGACTACTTTCTGATTGGCTGGTTAGCTGAGTAACAAGTTCTACACTAGTGCGGGGAAGCTAGAACTTGGAGGGATCTCCCATTGTTGCTCATTCTTCATTGCTAATCAGTTACTTTCAATTTCCAGCTGTTCTCTGGCGCTAACACTGGCGTGCGTACTTCTGAGTAACAAACCTAGAGCTTCCAGACTTAGTCTCTAGAGCAGCAGACTGAAGGGGCAGCAGACTTGAGCAACGAGCATGGAGGCCCGCACGCTGCATCAACAACGCTGCTGCCCCAACCTGCTGCCTAGTATTTCTGTCTTGGTATCAGAGTCAGAGCGTAGCAGCAGCAGCAGAAGATTGACGTACAGGTGCCAGACAATGCCGGCGGACCGCCATACGCGCTAGTGCAGGGGAAATGCTGTCGGATTTTATCCAGCAGCATTGACCCGCCTGGAGGCGGCGTCAGAATTTTTCCCACTGCCACTGGGCAAGGGGAAATGCTGCCGAATTTTTTCCGGCAGTACTGACCCCCACGCTTGACGCGAGGAGGTGAGCGGCAGGCCATGTCAGGCGCTTGCTGGCGACGACACACGCGACGACGTCCTTTAGGTGTAACTGACAGCAGCAGCCAGCAGCAGCAGCAACAGCTTACCGCCGCAGCGAGTAGTGGCAGCAGCAGGTAGTAGCAGCAGCGCCCATCAACAGCTGGCTGCAGCTGCACCTCAAAGCAGCAGCAGCAGCAGCAGCAGCGAGCAGCAGCCGACAGCAACAGCAGCTCGCAGTAGCAGCAGCTTGTGGCAGCAGTCGCAGCAGCAGCAGTCGCAGCTGCTCGCAGCCCACTGCTCGCTGCGAGCAACGAGCTGCTGGCAGCGAGCTCGCTGCTCGCAGCGAGCAACGAGCAGCGAGTAGCGAGCAGCGAGCTCGCTGCTCGCGGCTCGTCGCTCGTAGCTAGCAGTGAGCTCGCAACGACGAGCAAGAAGAAAAAAAAACAAAGGGATTCCCCGCAGCCGCAATAGCAGCAGCAGCAGTTGCAATAGCCGCAGCAGCAACAACAGCAGCAGCAGCAGCAGTAGCAGCAGCAGCAACAACAATAGCAGCAACAGCAGCAACAGCGACTGTAGCCCCACAACAGCGGCTATGTCAATCGCTGCTGACGTGAGTGGTCGTCCGCTGATGTCGCTGCTGACGTCAGTGCTAACATCATAAAAAAAAAGGAAAAAAAGGCAGTAGCACTCTACACACCGTAGTAGCCTCTGCTGACGTCAGCCATCCTCGGCTGACGTCAGTGCTGACATCAGTAGCACAAAAAATAAATAAACAAAAGGGGAAGAGAGGCACCATAAGTCACCATGACTAACAGCCCCTCTGAGGAGGGGTCCTCCTCTGTTGGGGGGACTCCTAGCCCCCCCTTTTCTACAGCAGTTGCAGCAGCTGCTGCAATAGCAGCAGCAGCAGTAGTAGTAGCAATAGTAGCAACAGGAACAGCAGTAGCAGTAGTAGCAGCAGTAGTAGCAGCAGCAATTACAGTAGCAGCAGCAAAAACAGTAGCAGCAGCAACAACAACAGCAGCAGCAACAACAACAGCAGCAGCAGGAGCAGCAACAGTAGCAGCAACAGCAGCGACAGTAGCCCTCTGGCGTGGCTGGTGGCAACCCTGACCCCTTGGTTGTTCTTCAGCAACAGCTCGCCGCCTTGACGCAGTAGCTCGCAGCGCTGCAGCCATTGGCCTCCCAGTCAGCCAACAGTCTGCTGCCACCATTCATCCCTCCCGGGCACGCCAGTCTCGCTGTGTCTGCTGCTACGCATTACCTGGCACAACAGCAGACTCAGCGCTAGCGGCAGACGGTGACCTCCGTCCTTGGCCCCACTTTGGATGCCAGCCGCAGGCAAAAAGACTTTGAGACGTTACCCCCGCCACTTCAAGCCGGCGAGTAGTTCCAAAGCAGGGAGCTCATCTTCCGGATCTGGGCGCAGGGTGAGGGCCTGTGGGCACACTACACCCTCCCTTATGACCCCACCCAGGCCGACCTGTTGTATGACGCTGGTCGCGCTGTCCGTGCCCCAGTCCCAGTCGCCCCTCCGGCCTCCCGCTTGGCCCTAGAGCCTTTCCTCGGCGACTTCACCGCTGGCGCCACCCTAGACCCTGCAGCCGCGTGGTACGTCCTCTCCCAGCCCCATCGCTTGTCCAACGACGCTGAGACCAGCCGTCTACTCCGGGAGTTCAACTCTCTGTACATGGGGGAGACTGAGACGGTCACTGCCTACTGGCAGCGGGTGGAGGACATCCTTTGTCGTCTTGGCAGATCTGCCCCACCCCCTCTGGCCGCGCTCCTCACCATCAAGTGCGGCGCCACCAGCGCGTACGTGGACGTCTTCGTCCACTACCCCCAGGACGTCCTCTCCACCATGGCGGCCCAGGGCACCCTCATGCCTTGGGCATACGAGCTCTTCCTCCGCATTGAGGAAGCTCGTCTGGAGTCCCAGCTCCAGCGCACAGAGGCTCTTGCCTCCCCTGCCATCGCCTCCCCTGCCGTCGCCTCCGTGGTCGTTGCTTCTCCCGCCGCAGCTACCTTATCGTCTTTGGGGAAGAAGAAGAAAAGCCGGAACAAGAAAGGCAAGGGTCCGCCGCAACAGCAATAGTAGCAGCCGTTGACCGGGTCCAGCGGTGGTGGCTCGGTCTGCCACAACTGTGGCCAGCCCGGGCACGGGTGGTACACGTGCCCTCTCCCGACGGATGAGGTGCGCGTCATCGCCACCATGCGTCGCCAGTGGGAGCGCCGTCTTGCCTCTACCGCCGTCGCTGCCGCCGGCCCTGACACCTCGACCTCGTCCAGCAACTCCGCCACTTCGACAGCTCTGCCAGTCCAGCAGACACCCGCACCACAGCAGTACTATCCGCAGCCGTCGGCGCCTCTGTTCCTGTCACCGGCACTGTCCCTCCCTTACCCGGGCTCCGGTGCCGTCACTCCGCACTCGGTCTACACTCCCGGGCCGTCCTCCCGTGAGCATCAGCTGGAGCAGTTCATCGCGCTCCAGCTCGGCTTGACACGCCCTCCTCCCCAGGGAAGTGCGAATTACATCACCTCCTGCTCTCCTGCCCAGCCTTGCATGACTGAGACTGACCTACGGTCGTATCCCGTTTCCTTGTCTGTCTCGTCGTCTCCCATAGTCTCCTCTACCCCTTTCTATGATGACGTTGCATGGCATGACGATTGGCAGTCTCGGTTTGCGCCTCCTTCCACCGCGTCCGTGTCCCTTGCTTGCTGCAATGTGACCGTTGACGATCTGGCGATCCCTGTCCAGGACCCCGCTGAGACCTGGATCATCGACTCCGGGGCCACGCATCATATGACGGCCTCTCCTAAGGCCTTCAGTATGCTCGTACCTGTAGGCGATGTCTCCGGTGTCCGGATGGGCTCCGGACAGGTGTTGCCTGTCCGTGGTGTTGGCGCCGTTCGTTTCCGTGGTCTTGCCGGTGACGTCTTTCTGACCGATGTCCTCTTCGTCCCTGGTCTCAAGGTCAGCCTCCTGTCCATCACTGCCCTTGACCGCATGGGCATGGAAGTTGTGCAATCGCGTGGTGTTGGCACTGTGTTGTTGCGTCCGTCTGGTCTCATCATACTGCACGCCACCGCCCGTGGCAACCTGTGGCATGTACCTCGCCTCTCCTCCTCCCCTTCTGTCTCCTCCCCGTCGGCCGCCACAGGCCATGTGTTTGTCACCAACATGCTTTCTCCTTTGCACACTCGCCTCTTGCACCGCTGCCTTTGCCACGTCCACTCTGCCGCCGTAGCCAGCATGCTCCGCACCCAGTCGGCCAAGGGCCTTGATCCGGAGACTTTCCCCCT
Organism: Penium margaritaceum; assembly: GCA_023375785.1. Lineage (NCBI taxonomy): Eukaryota > Viridiplantae > Streptophyta > Zygnematophyceae > Desmidiales > Peniaceae > Penium > Penium margaritaceum. The sequence goes on along the minus strand of SZWC01017674.1, from coordinate 7,545 downwards.
CCCGTGTCCGACTGAGTGTATTGATTTTGCTCAGAGGAAGATGCACCGGTCCACGTACCCTTTTTCTTCCTCCAGTGCATCCGCCCCTCTCGGCCTTGTCCATTCAGACAGCATGGGCCCTCTCCCCACCGAGTCGGTCGGCGAGCATGGCCGCTATGTCCTCACCCTCACTGACGACTACTCTCGCTACCGCTGGGTCTTATGCCTTTGGCAGAAGAGCGATGTCACCCAAGCCATCCAGGACTGGCTTGTCTTTGCAGAGTGCGATTTTGGCCGCTCTCTTCGCCGCTTTCACTCTGATCGTGGTGGTGAGTACATGGGTGAGGCCACGACCTTTCTCGCCTCACGCGGGATCCACCATGAGACATCTGTGCCCTACACGCCCGCCCAGAATGGTGTCTCTGAGCGATGGAACCGTACCATGGCCGACGCCGTCCGCACCATGTGGGTCGAGTCTGGTCTCTCCGATGGCTTCTACTTTGAAGCCATGGCCTACATGACCTGGGTCTGGAACCGGATTCCCAACGGTCCCCTTCCCCGCTAGTCCACGCCGTACAAGCATTGGTGTGGTCGGCGAGCTGACCTCCGCCCGGCTCGCGTCTGGGGCTGCGTGGCCATTGTGTGGCTGCCCGCCCCGTAGCAAGGTGGCAAGCTCGCCCCCCACGGACGTCCCTATACCTTCCTTGGTGTCTCTCGTCAGTCCAAGGCCTGGCGCTTCTGGGATCCCTCCCGGCACTGCATCGTCCAGTCTCGGGATGCCCTCTTCTTCAAGGACCTGTTTCCTCGTGACCTCATTCGCTCCGGCTCGTCCGTGTCTATCCCGTCGCGTGGAGGAGTGGTGAGTTCGTCCTCCCTCCTGCCGCTTCCGGGTGACACATCCCTCAGTCCCTCTGAGCTAACAGCCCCAGTTGTGTCCACTGGTCCCTCTGAGCCGGCAGCCCCAGTCGCGTCTGCTGGTCCCTCTGGGCCAACAGCCTCAGTCGCATCTGCGGGTCCCTCCGGGCCAACAGTCCCAGTCGTGTCCGCTGGTCCCTCCGGGCCGGCAGCCCCACACGCGTCCGCTAGTCCCTCCGGGCCGGCAGCCCCAGTCGTGTTCGCTGGTCCCTCCGGGCTGGCAGCCCCAGACGCGTCCGCTAGTCCCTCCGGATCGGCAGCCCCAGTCGCGTCCGCTGGTCCCTCTGGGCCGGCAGCCCTAGTTGCGTCCTCCGGTCCCTCCGTGGCGGCAGCCCCAGTCGCGTCTGCTGGTCCCTCCGGGCCGGCAGCCCCAGTCGCGTCCTCCGGTCCCTTCGGGCCGGCAGCCCCAGTCGCGTCCGCTGGTCCCTCCGGACAGGTAGTCCCAGTTGCATCCGCTGGCCCATCCAGGCCAGCTCTCCCGTTTGCATCCGCTTGCCCCTCCAGGCCAGCAACCCCGTCTGCCTCCATTGGCCCGTCGGACTCAGTGCCATCTCCTACCCTGCCTCGCTACACATGTGGCCCAGGCGACAGCCTCCGACCCAGACCGTCGGTGAGTGCGCAGATTGTCGCACCGCGCTCCGTGGCGCCTTGACTCCCCGTGGCTCCATGTGTCTCCTCCACTCCCACGGTCATGAGTGGGGACCCTGGCACCAAGGCCCTCGGCTTGACCACCTCAGCCATCATTGCAGACCTTCACCCGGGCTCCACACTGGGCTATGCCATGCTTCATCACGAGCATCGGCACGCTGTCATGGTTGTACTCACGCGCATCCCACCTGGGGCTTGAGATACACACGCTCTCTCAGTCCACTCCACAGCACGCATGGAGGACTCAGCCACCCTGCGCGAGGCACGAGCCTCTCCTAAGGCCGCACACTGGGACGCTGCCTACGCCGATGAGCTCGCTGCTATCCGACTGTACCATGTGTACGACCTCGTCGACCTCCCTCCAGGTCGGAAGGCCATTGGCGCCAAGTGGGTCTTTCGGCACAAGTGGAAGCCCGATGGGTCCTTGGACAAGCACAAGGCTCGCCTTACAGCCAAGGGGTTTTCCCAGATTCCTGGGGTCGACTACGACCAGATCTTTGCCCCAGTTGGCCGGTTCTCCACTAGTCGGGCGCTCTTCAGCCTGGTCGCCCAGCATGGGTGGGAGCTGCATCAGATGGATGTGAGCAACGCTTTTCTCCATCGTTCACTGGAGGGTGAGGAGCTCTACATGGTGCAGCCCCCAGGCTTCAACGATGGCACTAGGAGAGTCTGGCGACTACGTAAGGCCCTCTATGGCCTGAAGCAGTTGCCTCGGTGGTGGAACCAAGAAATCAGCAGCACGCTCCTTCGAGGCGGACTCCAGCGCAACACCGTTGTGTTGTTTATGCCCCTTTGGCCATTGTTATAGCTTGGCGGACAGGTTGGGCATGCACTGCTCCCTTGGAGTAAGTCCTCCATACCTGTTTCGTGGTGCAAGTCCAAGCGAGACACCAGCAGTGTAGCGCAATGGATTGCACGTTGGACTTAGGGACGACAGTTCCTACGTTCGAGCCTTGGTGAGAGAAGGAAGGTTTTTGACCTTCCTGCACAGAGGAAGTTTCCTAGACATTTCTTCATGCATGAGGAGGATGTGCCACTTGGCGGTCAGTGTATGCGCCAATTGGCGAGCTGGTGAGGTGGTGAGGTGTGCCCCCCCCCAAAAGTGCCACTACCCACACACCTTAGGTGCCAGGCCTAGGACTGTATGTACCAGGCTCATTCCTCATTCTAAATATACAATCTGGCCTTAGATGTTCCTCACAGAGCCGTCCAACTAAGGAACAGTATAAAGAAGACACTGGTTGGTCTAAGCCCCAGGAGTTAGTCTCTGACTAGCACCTCGCGCGAAAGTGACCAAGTGTAAAGTGGACACAGTTGCTAGCAAGTGATTGCCTAGGAGCTGCTCAGTGTGGAACTGTGATCCTGAGGGTGATATCTTCTCCTAGCTGAAATGCTAAGAGCGGACAGCAGGTGCTATTGTGTCGGCCCTGTTTTCTAGTCCGTTCGCCTCAGGCCGGTTGACAAAGGGTTATGGGCCCACACTGACCAGTTGTAAGGCATGCTTTGCTCAACTCTGGTACGCTCTCTCCAGGTGCGCACACCGGCTCCATCAGCTCCATCAACTCCATCAGCCTCATCAGCTCCAACGGCTAGGTCTGCACTCTTCACACATGGACCAAGGACAAGCTCTGCCCTTGGAGGCACGACCCTTGTGTCCCAACTAGGACAAGCTCTGCCCTTGGAGGCAAGACCCTAGGTGTGTTGGTGTAGATATCTTCTCTGTCTGCAGGTGAACATCGGCCGGAGGGGAAAGCAACGGATCTGCATCCTAAAACCGGTAGCAGACATCAGCTAACATCAGCCTACATCGGCCTCGATGCAGCAGAGAAGCGGGAAGTGGATAAGGGAAACAAAAATTATTGACCCATCAGGAGGAGTGGAGGCTGCCGCAGGGCAGTCCTCAAACTCAACAGTGGCTACCACAGGGCAGACCACTGGAGTAACTGTGAGTGCTATGTCACTGCCACAAGGTCTTGGACCCTTGGGAGGAATCCCCATTTTCGAGGGGATTGATTTCCCCCTTTGGAGATGGCAGTTCGAGCTGGCGATGAAAGTGCGCGGCTTGATCAAGCTACTGAAGGGAGAGGAGCAGGCTCCCGCGGAGGGCACACCCGAGCATGAGGCATGGATGGATTGAAATGATATTGTCATGTCATTCCTCAGCAACGCGATAGCCAAAAAGTATGTTCCCATCATTGTGGGGTTCACACTGGCTTCGGATGCTTTCGACAAGCTCAAATGTGTGCACCAATCCACCTCCCTCCCGAACAGATTATTCATCCTACAACGACTGATCAGCATGCGGGTGAATGAGGGGGAATCTATCCCTGACTTCTTACAGGAGTTTGAAGGACTCCTTGGCGAGGCCCGCCAAATGAACTGGGACCTTGATGAAAAGATGCAGGCCATGATCCTCCTCATGGTGCTAGCGGAGAGCTGGAGTCCAATGATCACCGTCATGGGTGGTTGGAAGGAGAACGATCTGACGTACACGGCAGTGTCCGAGTACGTGTGAAACGAGGCTACACGTTTCAGCGGCAGTGAGGCTAACTTCTCAGCCTATGCCACACGCTACAACGGCCGCGGGAGCAAAGGGTCGGCCTCTGGTCAGAACGGCGGCAGCGGAATCGGTGGCGGTGGAGGCAAAAATGGCGGCAAGGCTCCCAAGCGACAAGGCAACTACCACAATTGTGGCAAACGTGGGCACTGGGCAAGAGAGTGCAGATCGCCAAAGAAGGAAAACGGCAGGAGCAGTGGGAACAAAGGCAGCAAAAAGGGTGGCAAAGAGGCCACCAACATGATGGCTCAGAGCACACCTCCAGCAAAGGGAGTGGCTCTGCTCAGGCCAGGAGCCTTTGGGCTAGACTCCGGTACCGACCATCACTCTAGCAATGACCAGGCTGGATTTGTATCCATCGGCCCCATTAAGCGGCGGTTTAGATGCGCAAACGGTAGCATTGTGAACGCAAAGGGTGTGGGAGACAAGCTGGTGAGCATCAGCCTGAATGGTGAGGAGAAGGATCTGTGGCTTCGTGACGTGGTCTACATGCCCTCGTTTGTGGCAAACCTCCTGTCCGTGTCAAAAATCATGGACAACGACATGACGGTGGTGTTCATGCAGAAGAAGGCGGTCATCATCAAGAACGAGGATATCAAGGTCCTCTACGCCAACAAAGACCTCGTTGCTCAGGTTCCACGAGTCGACGGGCTCTACGTGCTGCAGACAATCACGATAGAGAGCTCAAAAGACGAGGGTCATGCAGGTGTGGCAGAGGCAATGATCTCGGCACCAACACAATAGAACACACCAACGGATACTCAAAAGGTACCCCCTGCCACAAAGGGCGAAGACGCTGGGCTGTGGCATAGACACTTTGGGCACATTGCAAACAGCACGCTGCAAGTCATGCAGCAACAGCAGCTGGTCTGTGGCATGGAGGGGTGCAAGAAGGATGCGACTGGGTGTGGAAACCTGTGTGAACCTTGCCTCCAAGGCAAGACCAAGCGAAAGCGCTTTGAGTGCAACGGTCGCCGCGCAGAATCAGCCCTTGACCTGATTCACACTGACGTGTGCGGACCCTTTCGCACGGCGTCGAACGGTGGCAGTAAGTACTTCCTAATCTTCTTCAACGACCACAGCCGCAAGGTGTGGATCTACTTCCTCAAAACCAAAGGAGAGGTCAGAGAGAAGTTGCTGAAGTTTGTCGCCATGGTGGAGCGGCAGACTGGAAAGAAGGTCAAGGCACTGCGAAGCGACAACAGCGGAGAGTATGAAGCATGCAAGGGCTGGTTGCGGCTACATGGGATCAACCACCAGCCTATAACGCCCTACACACTGCAAAGCAATGGTGTGGCCGAGCGGATGAACCAGACCATCCTCGGCATGGTGCGTAGCATGCTCTTTGATGCAAAACTCCCACCGCGCATCTGGGCAGAAGTTTCAAGAACGGCATGCTACCTTGTCAACCTGACTCTTGCGGCTGCTCTGGGAAGGCGTGGCAAGAAAAAGGGCAAGGAGCAGATGACGCCACAAGAGGTGTGGTCAG
>SZWC01017673.1:0-22051 GCA_023375785.1 Penium margaritaceum | reverse complement strand
GGGGTGGGGGGGGGGGACATCGCCGGGGATTCCGGCCGACGGGCGTCCGCAGGAATCCCCGCTCCATCAGTGGAGTCGAAAATCCCTTTTCTGTTTTCTTTTACATTTTGTCGAACTTTATACCCTTATTTGACATACAAACTATGAACAAACCCACTCACTAATTACACCAGGGGTTTTAAGTTTACTTTTGCGCAGACACCTGCTGGGCCCCGCGGTAGCGGGGCCCAGCAGGTTCCCTTTTAACGCATGGGGAGTCTCGCCGCCCCCCCCCCCATGCAAAATCCGTGCAAACCATTTACGAAAATGAAAAACCCTTCTGTTAAGGAGTTTGTGATGATCAGGTCAAAAATGTGACATCAGCATGTCGACGGCGCATCCATGCGACGTCGACATGCATGTTTTGACAAGCAAGAGGGGCATATTGTTCATTTTTTCACAGTTGCGTCCTTGTCGAAAGGGCGGATGAGGCTTATTGTTCCGACACAGGGGCGAATGGGGCTTATTGTTCGGACGGAGGGGCGGATGGGGCTTATCGCGCCGACGGAGGGGCGGATGGGGCTTATTGTGCGAAACGGGGGGTATATAGTCACTCCGCCCGTTGGCGAAACGGATTGAATTGCATAAGTAGCGACAAGACCACATGGTTGTTTATGCTTTGTCCAGGAGTGAATATAACTAAGATACATGTAAGGATTACCAATGAAATTCGATTCTGTATGTGCCCTATCCGGTATTCGGAAGAATAAGTCTCCCCTACCCACTGAACTGAGAATACGAACAATTTCCCCACAAACAGCGAGAAAACACAGTATGTCGACGCTACATGCGACTGAGCGTCGACATGCTGACGTCATCACTCCCTTCGACCATTCACAAAACCCTCATTTGAGGGTATTGTGAATGTGCGTGGGGGTGGGGGGGGTGGGGGGGGGAGGGGGGGTTGCCTATGGTTCGCATGGGGGGTCCAAGACGCCCCATGCGTTGAAAGGGAACCTGCTCGGCCCCGCTACCGCGGGGCCCAGCAAGGGCCCGCGCAAAAATAAAACCCTAAAACCCTGAAGGATAGAGTAGTAATATACCCATCATTTCGCCAGATAAAGCAACGGTGTCCATAGTCGAAAACGAACCGACAGCGGTGTCCAGAGTCGAAAACGGAAAGACGACGGTGTCCATAGTCGAAAACGACACGACTGCGATGCCCATGTTTTTCGACGTGCGAGCGAAAACTGGCACAGCTGATATATATTTTATGTATATGAGACATTTGACATGGATTTTGACTTTGAGCTTCGCCGGTCATCGCGAGCTCGTAAGTGGAGTTTCGCGGCGAAACCTCCCTGCGATGACCCTGCCAAACCCCACATTTAAATTTGGGGTTTTGTCGTTGGTTTGGGGGGGGGTTCCAAAATTTGGCGCACGCTGTGATAGACGAAAGGGCATCTGCTGGGTCCCGCTACCAGAGGGCCTGGCAGGTGCCCGGGCAAGTAAAAAAATATAACCCAACTCCCCTACTGTAAGTAGGGGGTTTGTCGGAAATTAGGGGGGGTTTGCGAGATGCGGCGCACGTGTGATAGAAGAAGGGGAATCTGCTGGGCCCCGCTACCACGGTTCCCGACAGATGCTCGGGCAAGTAAAAAAATAAAACCCAAGCCACCAGTGTAACAAGGGGGTTTGTCCGATATTTGAGGGGGTTGCGATATGCGGCGCACCCTGTCGCGAGTTTTGGAGTTCGCACTTGCGACCTCCAAAACTCGCGACAAGGTTACTTATGACATCCGCGATGCCACTATTAGCATCGCCCACTTCGCCCTCGAACTCGGTGAAGCCTGACTTCGAGGGCGTGCGTACAGTTGTCATCTTTTTTCTATTTTCGCTCGCACAACAAAAAACATGGGCACCGGTGTCATGTTGTTGGTTTATGTGCCAGTCCCGACATGGTGACCTCTGGCCTTGCTGTACACCCATCACACCTTTGAAGGTGATTGACCAAAGGAGAGACTACACTCCAAGCTGGACCCTCCATTCGGCGTACGCTCTCGCCGGGGAACCTGCTTCAGCCGAGAACCTTGCAAGCAGCTCCATCGTGGCGTTCTCACTATGCATGCATGCTTGCAACATTTTAATGTGCTTGCATTGCATGGATACAATTGGGGCATTGGCCCATGCTAGTTGTGTCTAGTGTGTCGGAAAAACCCAGGTGGACTAGGAAAAACTCCCACGAGGAGGTGGTGGTTTGAATCACCTCCTCGTGTGGGAGCGAGCGGAAGCGAGCTCGCTGCTCGCTCGCTCGCTCCCGACGGGGAGCACCTTTATGACCCGTGACTCCTCCTTTTGCTCGTCGTTCTTCGTTTCCGCGACTTACTTTCTGCGCACTCTTGCGGCATGACTGTGTAACCCATCTTGGTGAGCAGTCCTACGTCCTTGCGTTCTTGCATTCGTGCTCTCTAGGACTTCCTACTGGTATCAGAGCAGTCGCAAGCAACTCCCGTCTCTCGATCCTGTGGATCCTCTCACTCCCATCGCCGCCGCCGCCACCATTATAGGCACACGTGAGTCGCAGCAGCAGCAAGCAGCATGCCTCCTGCACTCAACCGCCTTGCTACTGCTCTTCTCCGCGCTGACCAAGTAGGTTGCGGGGTCCTTGCGGATCTCGCAGCAGCTCCCCCTCGGAGCTCTCTCTCTCCTCCACCCGCGACTACGACGTCGGCGCTCCCGGTCAGTAGAGGCGGCCACACCGACCCCCTCCACCGCGAACGGAGCACAGTCCGCACATACGGCCTCCACGCATAGCAGTTGTCGACTCTTCGGCTGCTAGGCTTTGGCATATTATCTACGGCATCGCCATCACCCATCCGCCATCGCTGCCGCACCCACTGTTGCAGGAGCGAGTCAGCTGTGGTTGTTCCAAGTGTGCTCGCTCGTCACCCCTGGACGCTGCGCCTCTCTTGCCGCTGCAGCGGTCAGGCCGCCACTCGCAGCAGGCCGCCGCCACGTTGGTGGCGCCGTCAACCAAGCTGGCGTCCCGCGAGGCCTCTGGATCAGAGCAGCCTGGGCCGCACTACAAGGGACGGCCTGCGCACTACCGCTCACGCTCACGTAGTCGGACGGGCGGCGACACCGCGGCCGGGTCTCCGCCGTCTTATTTGGTGGGTTTGGCATGTCAACCCTCGGTAAACGTCTCCCCTCCCGCTTCTCTCGACAGTCCCTTGCCTCGCGTGGTCGTCACCGACGACATCAGCCTCTCCCAACTTTGGGTGGCGTTCATAGAGGACGTCACCACTCTGGCTCATATGTTCACACGTGTGGCCTCTACTGTCGTAGACGCTGCCGCTACCACTGCAGCTACATTTGCAGCAGCAGCTCGGGCCTCACGTGCCCCTGCCGCCACGTCCGCCGGCAAGGCAGCCGAGATCTATACAGAGACAGCAGTGGTACTTGGCCCCATTGCCGCCGGGGCTGTTGACATAGGTACGCAGCTTGAAGCGGCCGCATCTGCTGCTGCATCCGCCATCGCATCTGCAGCATCTTCTACAGCAGCGGCATCAGCATCCGTTTGCACTTACACCGCTTCTGCTGCTACATCTGCATCCGCTTCTCCATCGGCCAGCGCTAGCATCATCACCACCCTCATCTCAGTCGTTGCCGTCACCACCACATTCAGCGTGGCAGTCCTCACAGGAGCCCTTGCCCTCCTTGTCTCCGCCGATGCGACTGTCTCTGTCTTGGCTGTTGTATTTGCTGCCGCCGTTCCCTCGCTGCTCTCCTTTCTCCGCCGCCCATCTCCTCCCACAGCCTCGTGAGCTGTCCATCTGCTTCCCTTTGCTGTTGGACTTGGGTTTCTGCACTTCTTGCGATGGCTTGTCTTGTCTGATTGGGGGTGGGTTGTCCTACGGCACCTCCTCTACGTGCAGAAGACATTCCCATTTTTCCCACGCCCACTGGGGCGGGAGAAACTCTGCCAGAATTTGTCCGGCAAAGTCCCATTGTCGTCACCATGCCTGGTGACGATGAGTCAGTCATTGCCGATCTCCAGCGTCAGCTGAACCTCGCTCGCAAGGCTCAGCGCGAGGCCGAAGATCGCCTAAACGTTGGTATTGACAATCGCGCAGTCTTTGCTGATGAAGTCGCCACCATATTGCATAAGCGCCTTCCTGCCGTGTCTGTCTCCCCTGCTGGCTCTTCTGTTGGTGCCTCCTCGTCCCATTCCCCTCAGAGCACTGCTACCCTCTCGCCTGCCAACACCTCCCCTACTGTCGCTTCCGCCACTCCACCACGTCAGCATGACTTCTTCTCCCAACCTCTTGTTTTGGCACCTGGGTTCGTCTTCTCCTTGTGGGAGACGCGCTTAAGTACCTGGGCTTAGGGAGAACGCCTGTGGGAATATTACTTCCCGGTGGTCGCACCCTTCACTCCTGTCACTACTGAGCCTGCTTGCGCTGTCCGCGTTCTCATTGCCGCTGCGCCTGAGACGTTGGTCGACTATGTTGACACTTACAATGCGGACCATGCTGCCTAGCGCCAGGCTGATCCCATTGGCGCGTACGCCATGCTGCGTCGCCGGACCACTATCACCGGTCAGGCGGCCCAAAGTGCGCTCACAGTGCAGTTTAACACACTCCTCATGCGTGCGGACGAATCGGCTGATGCGTATTGGGCTCGCGACCTTAAGCTCCTTCGTGAGCTCGACGCCGCCGCTCCTGGACAACTGTCTGCTGTCCTCGCCATGGTCAACGGGTTAATCCCCGAGCTGTCTGACCTCCTCCGCGACGTCAAACCAGCTGAGTTACAGCACCTCGCGTCTCAGCCTGTGCCCCCGCGGTCTCCTCCTGGTGTCGGCACCCTGTGGGACTTCGTTGATGAGTGTCTTGCTGCCTGGTGGACCAACCTCCAAAACAAGCGTCTCCATTGTTATGTCGTCGCCGGCGTTGCCGCTGTCACCACAGCTTCCTCTCCCTCTTCCTCTTCCTCTTCCTCCAGCACTACCTCCAACTCCACGTCCTCCTCCACGGCTACATCTCTCGCCTCCCAGGGCCGTGGATGCGGCCGTGGGAAGGGCAAGGGCAAGGGAAAGCCCGCTGATGTTATCTCTCCTCACGTTTCTGGCGAGATGGTGTGCTGGAATTGCGGCTTTTCCGAGCACTCTGCTCGGAAGTGCCCGGCGTCGCCTAATGATCTGTGCCTGGCACAAGCCATGCGTGCTCATTAGGCGCGGTCTACCGGCTCCGCCTCCTCCTCCATGACCAACTCCAGCTCCTACTCCAGTACATCATCTTGGCCGTCGGGTTCCCCCTCTGCTCAGGCGTATTCCAGTACTGGTGTCCTCTCTGCACCTCCTCCAGCTCCGTATCCCTGGGGCCGCCACCGACGTACGGCGCCCCTGTCTACGTCGGGCCGCCCTCTCCCGCCTACTTCCCTCCTCCGTGGCTTCCTTCTCCCTTGGGATCACCTACTCCGTCTTCAGCGCCGTCCATCACCGGCGAGCGCCAGCTGGAGCAGTCCCTTCTGTAGCGTCTCCACCTTTGCGATCAGGGAGGTGAGAGTGTGACTGCATTGGCCAGAGGTCCTTCTTGCCACACTGGCACTGTTCTTCGTGGGGACCCCCCCGGTCACGTCCTTACGTCCCAGTCTGTGTCTGTTTGGTGGATCGAGCATTGGCAGTCCTTTGTGCTTCCCCGTCGCCTTGCCGCCTGTGACTCGTCCTCCCCCCCCTGTCGGTGTTGTTGCCACGTGTGGTGTCCTTTCCCGTGCTCGTGTCGCTGGTGGCTTCTGGGTCCTTGACTCTGGAGCCACCCACCACATGACGTCTGATCGTACAGCCTTCGTCTCGTTGGGTTCGACCGGTCCCGTTCGCTTTGTGCGCACCGGTTCTGGCCAGTTGCTTCCTGTTCAGGGTGTGGGTGTCGTTCGCTTCGTTGGACCCATTGGTGTGTTGCTCCTGCCTGACGTTCTGTACGTGCCCTCTTTGGAGCTCAGTCTGCTGTCAGTGACCTCCCTCGATGATCAGGGCATGGATTTCTCTTCCAGTCAGGGTGTTGGCACTGTTTTTCTCCGTCCTTCTGGTCCTGTGGTCCTCCAGGGTGTCAAGTGCGAGAAGCTTTACTGTGTGCCATTGCTTGCACCCGCTGACCCCTCGGTTGGCTCCTCTCTTGTCCATGTTGTCCCCTCTCTCTCCCCTGCCTACGTTCAGCTTTTGCATCGTTGCCTCGGCCATGTGCACACTGACGCTGTCACCAGCATGCTCCGCCTCTAGCCTGCGCTTGGCCTGTCTCCGACCACTTTCCCACCGCCTTGCCCTTCTGACTGTCTCGACTGTGCCCAGGGAAAAATGCATCGCTCCCCATTTGTTTCCTCTGATTCCCAGTCGTCTCACCCCCTTGATCTGGTCCATGGTGACGTCATGGGTCCCCTCCCCCATGACTTCCTTGGAGGTTCTGGGCGGTATGTCCTCTGTTTGATGGATGATTTCTCTCGTTTTCGATGGATTTTTGCCCTTCGTCAAAAGAGCGATGTGTGTTCGGTTCTCGAAACCTGGCTTCTCCAGGCTGAACGGTCGTGTCAGCGGTCCCTGTGCGTCTTTCGCAGTGACCGTGGTGGTGGATTCGTTGGTCCCACCGCACGGCTCCTAGAGTCCAAGGGGGTGTGTCTGGAGACATCCGCTCCCTACACACCCCAACAAAATGGGGTCTCTAAACGCTGGAATCGGACTCTCGCCGATGGTGTTCGCACCCTCTTGTCTAAGTCTGGTCTCCCGCCTCTCTTTGCCTTCGAGGCGATGAGTTACATGACCTGGGTCTGGAACCGTGCTCCCCACGGTCCACTCCATCGTACCGTCACCCCTTTTGAACGCTGGTACGGCACCCTTGCCGACCCTCGTCTCACTCGTGTTTGGGGTAGCATCGCGTCCGTCTGGCTCCCTGAGGACCTATGTGAGGGAAAGCTCTCCCCGCGTGGACGCCTTTGTCCCTTTTTGGGTATTTCTACCCAGTCCAAGGCCTGGCGCTTCTGGGATCCAGAGCGCCAGCGGGTCATCGAGTCTCGTGACACACTCTTCTTCGAGTCTCGTGACACACTCTTCTTCGAGTCGCTCTTTCTTCGTGACTTCAGTCGTCCTTCACCCTCTGCCCCCTGTTCCCGCTCTCTCGGTTGCGGGAGGAGCTCGGTCCTGTTGTCTTTCCAGCCCCTATAGTCCCTGTTGCTGGTCCTTCCCTACAGCCTTCCCCCTCGTCGCGTCTCAAGGTGTCCGACACTGTGTCCTCGCGACCCGCTGTGCCTTCTCCGGCTGTGTCACCCGGTTCTCCGGTCTCCCCCACTCCGTCCTCCTCTCCTCCCTCCTCTGAGTCCGTCTCACCTACGAACTCCTCTGTGTCACCCTCGAGTCCGCTCCCGTCGATTGTCCCCAGTCCGCCTGCTCCAACCATGGCCGCTCCCAGTGCTCCTCCCGGTCTTGCACCTGTCTCCCCCTTTGTCCATGGTGGACACCTCCGGGCTCTTCCCACTCGCTCTTCCAGTGTCTCGGCGCCTCATCCACGACTGTCGCAGTCTCACCCTGAGCAGGCCGCAGCAGCGCCGACCGGCATGGACGCCTTAGGCCTGGCCACAGGGGTCGTCCACCCCAGCTCTGTCCTTGGATACACATTGCTCTTGACGGAGCATGATCGCGCTCTTGAGGCTGCTGTGTTTGGCAGTGTAGCAGAGTGTCTTGCGACCACTACAGTGTCAACCCCATCCCCTGATCCGACCACAGTCCACCAGGCACGGGCAGCGTCTGACTCACAGCAGTGGGAGGCTGCCATGCGCGATGAGCTGAGAGCTCTAGACGATCATGTTGTGTACGAACTGGTCGATCTGCCGCCAGGTTGCAAGGCCATTGACGCCCGCTGGGTGTTCCGGCAAAAGTACAAGCCCAACGGCGAGCTTGACAAATACAAGGCACGTCTCACGGCCAAGGGATTCTCTCAAGTCCAAGGGGTAGATTTCGATGAGACGTTTGCTCCTGTCGGACGCTACACCACTGCTCGTGCTCTCCTCAGTCTCGTGGCACATCATGACTGGGAACTTGAGCAGATGGACGTCAACAATGCCTTCTTGCACGGACGGTTAGATGAGGAGATTTACATGGTACAGCCGCCAGGATTCACAAACGGCACTAACAGAGTCTGGAGACTGCGGAAGGCCCTTTACGGCCTGAAGCAGTCCCCAAGGTGTTGGAATCAGGAGATTACCTCCACTCCGGAGAAAGGCGGGTACCGTTGGAGCACAGGAGACCATGCACTCTTTGTCACCCCAGTGTCGGCACCCTTGCTGCCATCCTTGTGTATGCTGATGACTTGCTGATCGCATCCCCGAGCCAAGAGGCTGTCGCGTCTGTGAAATCCTTGCTGCAGCCCGCATACAAGATGAAAGATTTGGGTCAGGCCCGTATCTTTCTGGGCATGGAGATAGAGCGTGACCGCGCTCGTCGTGTCCTTCACCTTCCACCACGCTGCCTATGTCAGGAGCCTGGGGGAGCGCTTCGCTCCCCTCCTCGCTTCTGTCCCCATTACGTCCACGCCAATGACGCCTGCCGGACAACGCTTGTTGAAGACACTGGATGTGTCAAAGCTGGGGGAGCCAGTGGATTTCACTGATTATCTGCGTGTGATAGGATTCTTGATGTACCTGGCTACCACTATGCGGGCTAACGTCACATTCGCTGTGAACTTTCTGGCCCAGTTCTCCCAGTGTCCCAGAGTGCATCACATGGAGGCAGCCCTGCGTGTTGTCAAGTATGCACTCTCGACGGCACGGGTTGGGCTCTGCTATCGTGCACAGCCATCCGTGGTTGTAGACGGGTACACTGATAGCGACTGGGTGTATGATGTGGATGCTCGCAGCCGCACGGGATACATCTTCCTTGTTGGTAGGACAACGATTTTGTAGAAAAGTGGCAAGCAAGGCTGTGTTGCGCGCAGCTCCAGTGAGGCGTAGTATGTTGCTCTTGGCGCAGGCACGTGTGAGAGTGTCTAGCTCTATCGTCTGTTGCAACAATTGCGCGTTCCCATTCGCTGTGTCACTCTACGCTGTGACAATCAAAGCACAAAAGCGATTGCTGAGCTCGACGGCATGCATCACACTTGCACCAAACATATCAATATTGAGCATCATTTTGTGCGTGAGCATGTGGCTACAGGAGATGTCCAGATTGTGTGGGTTGACACCAGACAACATCGAGCTGACGAACTCACAAAGGCACTAAGTAGTAACGCCTTCAAGGCAGCAGTGCACGCCGTGGGTCTGTTGTGCATTCGTGATGCGCCGGGCTTAGTTGTTGCATCGTGCTTTTGTGTACAGTTTTCTGTCACTACTCGTGACGTCGCTGCTGTGCCTGTCCCAGTCCGTGTGCAGTTCAGTTGTGGGTCATGGGGGAGTGTTGGTTTATGTGTCAGTCCCGACGTGGTGACCTCTGGCCTTGCTGCACACCCATCACACCTGTGCAGGTGATTGACCAAAGGAGAGACTGCACTCCAAGTTGGACCCTCCTGCCGGCGTACGCTCTTGCTGGGGAACCTGCTTCAGCCGAGAACCTTGCAAGCAGCTCCGTCGTGGCGTTCTCACTATGCATGCATGCTTGCAACATTTTAATGTGCTTGCCTTGCATCGATACAATTGGGGCATTGGCCCATGCTAGTTGTGTCTAGTGTGTCGGAAAAACCCAGATGGACTAGGAAAAACTCCCACGAGGAAGTGGTGGTTCGAACCACCTCCTCGTGTGGGAGCGAGTGTAAGCGAGCTTGCTGCTCGCTCGCTCGCTCCCGACGGGGAGCACCTTTATGACCCGTGACTCCTCCTTTTGCTCGTCGTTCTTCGTTGCCATGACTTACTTTCTGCGCACTCTTGCGCCATGACTGTGTAACCCATCTTGGTGAGCAGTCCTACGTCCTTGCGTTCTTGCATTTGTGCTCTCTAGGACTTCCTACGCATGTCATTTTCAACTATGGACAGCGACGTCTTTCCGTGTTCGACTCTGGACACCGCCGATAGTTCGTTTTTGACCATGGACACCGCTACATTATCTGGCAAAACGATGGGCACCGGAGTATTTGTGCCGAACACTAAATGTAATTCGGGGTAGGGTTTGACTAAGGTTTGAACGTAAAACCTTTACGATTTGCGAGTTAGAAAAAGAAAAAAAAGGGGGTGTTTTCGCTGGATTGTGATTCTCCCGTGGGAGCGAGAATTGCGAGGGGGGTCAACATGCCCCACCTCACTTCGCTCGATCAGTGGCGCATGCCGTTGATCAAGCATGGTGAAGCAAGTGGGCAGGGCAGACTTATTTTTTAAGTTGCCGAGTAAGGCGTTCCTTACCCCATCACGGATTGGGTATTCGGGTTATGTTGCCCATATAACGAACTCTATACCAGAAGATTCACACGAAACCAAACATGCCTACTCCATATCTGTGTTGCGCTGAGCAGAACGACGATGGCTCACATGCATTATGTTCATAACATACAAGATTCAAGGGGAATGGGAAAGAATTTTTTGTAATTAGCATTCTGTTCACTTCAATGACAAGTGTAGAAACTGTGGAGCGAATACGTACACAACCCAAAAGAATACTTAAGCAAGATTGCGATGTTGGTCACTAAATTCCAGCAATAGTGTGATTCAACGTTGTGAGAGGCTGCCTCGAGAAACTCCATAGAGAATAGGGGTGTTGTGATTTGTGACATTCCAGTCGACCTGTACAGTTTACTCTGACCACTCGGTCGTGTCCATGCCCATGCAGATCCCTGATGCAAACCTTGGTGGTGCTGGTGCGTCATCTGGTGGTGGACTACAAGCTTGGAGCTGACCGACGACCGCCCCAGAGGTCTGGACGCTGTCTGGGACCTCCTGTAGTTTTTCTACAGCATGTAGGAGTTAATCGATGGACTGATCGTAGGCTCGATTTGCATGTTTTTGCATTGTGTGTCCACCGATTGATGCCAGATGCATGCTTGTGACTAGTCGTAGCGTACGGCTTGTGATTTTGCATGTCTAGGTTCAGACGACATAGCGTTTTGGCCTGTCTACGCTGAGTTATTGCCAAAACCGTGGTTTTGGGCCGGTTTTAGGGCAGACCTTGTGCTGCCGCGTGCAACACCCGCTGTGCGTCGCAGTATGTACTTATGCCATGGACTTGTCATTTTTCCATCTCTCTTTGCAAATGCTATTGAAGTATTCTCACACTTTGCCTTGTGTCTCCTATCCAGACCCTTGCCATTGTGTATACGACTTGTGACTGTCGTCACCGTCCGACCAGGCACTGACGCCTAGTCAGCAGCTGTGTCGCTAGGAAGCTTCCACGCATCTTCTCATGGTATCAGAACAGTGAGACATTTCTCGCCGAGTTGCGCGTCAGAGATGCAGCAGAGTAGCAGGAGTGAGCGTCACTGCTACGGCTGATCCACTGGGACTTGTCGACGTCACCCACCTTCAGCACGTGAGAGTAGATCAGCGGTAGCCACTAGCAGTAGCAGGCAGCAACTGCAGCAGGCGGCAGCCTCTAAGATCTGTTGGCATTGGTGCTAGGAGAGGCGGCAGCAGGCTGCAACTGCAGCAGGCCACAGTTGCAGTAGGCAGCGACAGGCAGTAGCAGCAGCAGCGAGCAACAGCAGCAGTAGCAGCTCGCGGTAGTAGCAGCGTGTAGCAGTAGCAGTATGTAGAAGGAGCAACGCACAACAGCGCTGCACAGTGGTAGCAGGCAACAGCAGCAGCAGCAGGCGGCGGCGGGAAGCAACAGTAGCAACAGGATGTGGTACGTAGCAGTAGTAGCAAGCAGGAGCCCACAACAGTGGCAACATTGAGCAGCGCAGCAGCAGCGCGTAGCGACCGGCAGCTCGCAGCAGCAACGCGTAGCTAGAGCAATGCCTAGTAGCGCCATAGCAAAGTAGAAGCGATGTAGCACAATAGCAGTGTGTAGTTGCTGCCATAGCTGCACAAGTAGTTGTATGGTTGTTGTTGCGGGCGTAGGCGTAGTAGAGGCAGCAGCAGAGTAGAAGCTATTACGGAGCTTCTACGCAGCTGCCGTGGAGTAGTCGCCCAACAACCGTGAGGGTTGTCAACCAAAAGAAATGTGCTAACATCAGCATTTTCCTTGCTGACGTCATCAGGTCCATGCTGACATCAGTAAACCCCTACTGGTGACAAGGGCAAAGGACCACCAGATCCCTCTTCCTCCTCCTCAGGGGTCATGAGACCATGCTCACAGGCCATTGCCGACCTGCGGAGTCAGGAGGATTAGATTCGTCGTAAGCAGCAGTAGCAGGATGACGCCATCCGTGCACTTACTGATATTATTTGTGGTCACTCCACGGCCCCACAGCAGACATCTGGGGGAGTCGGTGGTGCCCGACCTTCTTCATAACAGGTAGCATCTACACCAAGGAGAACAGCGGGATAGGACCCGCCACTTTTTGATCCTTTGGATGAGGACCCCGACATGCCAGACAAGGAGGATGAAATCCACAAGAGGGAGATTCGCGTGCTTCAGGAGCGTCTCTGCAAACTTTATACGCGTTCCAGTTCCGTGTTCCCAGAGATCCGATCCTCGCCTGATCCCTACCTCGGCGAATCTCCTCGTCTCAGTGTCTTCCCCGTCCCTCATCCTTCCCAGCCTGTGGTTGCTCTCCCCACGGGGCGGCAATCCAAGGACTTTGAGACACCGTCCCCATGTTATGTCAGCGAGGACGTCTTTGACTGCTGGGAGACTCTCTTACAGGTCTGGACCACTTTCGAGGGGGGATGGCCCTATTATCCCTGTCTGTACCAGGTTACGAACCGCGCTCAGGTGCTGACAACAGCTCGGGCGATGCGTAGACTCGTTTACCCCATGACACACAACTGTCATGGACTTTCGTCCTTTCCTTGGAGAGGCCGGGACGGGCGCAGGTGCTGATCCACGTGGGGGCTGGGACCTGGCATTGTCCCTACTTGCTACAGAGATGCAAGCCACTGTCGCAACTCACATTCGCGCCTTTCACTCCCTTCGTCAGGGACCTGCGGATCCCGCAGCTGATTACTGGCTACGTACCATGCGCATCTACACGCGCCTTGGGACTTCACGAGGCACACAGCTCTGGACGCTTTGCATGCTCATGATCGGAGTTCGTCTTGAGCACGCAGACATCTTCTCGGGGTACAGTGACGCCGTGCTCGAGCCCTTCTCCACCTCTCTTCAGCTCCTTCCTTGGGCGCATCAGCTTTTCCTCCAGGTGACTTCTGCTCGCGAGGCAGCCGTGGCCCGTCAGGCGATTCCCCTTGCTGCAGCGGTCATCGCGTCACCACCGACCCCCTCCTACAGTCCACTTCTTCATCCTCTGGCACACCCTCCTCTTCCCCTTCCACCTTGGCTATCCCGACTCAAATGCAGGGTGTGGCAGTCGTAGCACAGGGGAAGAAGGGCAAGAGTTGTGGTTCGGGCCAGTAGTAGTTGCAACAACAACAGTCATCAAGTGGTAGCAGTGGACGTACTGTCCACTACTACAACTGTGGAGGCGCTCATCACTACACCGAGTGCCAACAGACGCTTGAATAGACGCGGATCACTCGCAGTCTTCAGGCTGCAAACGTGCAACGGGCTACGTCGAGTAGCACAGCCTCCGATCGTGCGGCGACCACGAATGCAGCAGTTCCCGCTTCCCCACCGGCGAGCAGTAGCGACCCGGACCCGCATGGTCGCACCATTGCTAAGCTCCGTCACCTTCTGGCACTTCACTTTTAGGGAGGTGCAAGTGTGTTGTCATTACGGGGTGGTTCATACA
Source organism: Penium margaritaceum (assembly GCA_023375785.1). NCBI lineage: Eukaryota > Viridiplantae > Streptophyta > Zygnematophyceae > Desmidiales > Peniaceae > Penium > Penium margaritaceum. Next base: position 8,264 of record SZWC01017673.1, on the reverse strand, counting down.
CAGTTTTGTTGTCTGTTCTCGTTGCTCGTGATGACTCGTGTAGGGGGGGCACAGCTAGCATGTGATAAAGATGGGGTTCACAAGACTAATTGGATTAATGATTCGCGCATTTGTGCCCTTCGTCGTTCCTCCTCACCTGTTGCTCAGCAACCGTGTGAGGCCGAGTGTTCCATTGCCCGTCGTACAATGACGTCCTCTAGTCGTGATCCCGGTGGCACTTGGATCATCGTTTCTGGTGCCACTCTTCACATGACCTGTCGTCGTAGTGATTTAGTTGTTCTTTTTCCTGTTGTGTCTGTTCTCTCCGTTCACACAGGCTATGGTCAGTCCTTGCCGGTCCAGGGCATTGGGGTTGTGTGCTTTGATGGTCCTTCTGGCCCCCTGTATCTTTCTGAGGTGCTTTTTGTGTCTGACCTCGAGCTCAGCTTGCTTTCTGTGCTTGCCTGCACACTGATGGGACTCTCTATGGAGCACACTACAGACTCCGTGAGTGTTACAGCTATTGATATTCGTACAGTTGTTCTTCGTGCCTTTATTGTGGATGATCCGTATCATGTCTCTCAGATTTCTTCTCCTTCATGCTCCTCCTCTCCTCCTGCTCGTGTGTTTGTCATTGGTGTTCTGTCTGCTAAGCACCAACGACTGTTGCATCATTTCATGTGTCGTGTGGGATTCAAAACTATGTCGAAGCTCATTCGGACACAGCCCACACTCGGTCTTGACATGGCCTCTTTCGAGAAGCCGCCCAAGACCGATTGTCTGTTCTGGGTTCAGGATATGATGCATCGTTGCAGCTACCCTGACTCCCGTTCTCGAGCACTTTGCCCTCTCAAGTTGTTCCATTCGGACCATCTGGGTCCTCTTCCTCTCGAGTCTTTGTCCGATCGGGGCAGATACGTCCTGACACTGACTGATGACTTCACCCGGATGCGGTGGGTCTACAAACTACGCCAGAAGAGTGACGTTGCTCTCGTGGTTTGCCTCTGGCTAGTGATGGCTGAGCGTCAGTCCCGCCACACGCTAGATACCTTCCGTTTGGATCGCAGTGGCAAGTTTCTTGACGAGATGGACAGTTTCTTCACCGAGCACGGGGTTTTTCACCAGGTCGCTGCTCCTACTACTCCTCAGCAGAATGGTGCCTCTGAGCGCTGGAACCGCACCATGGAGGATGCGGTTCATGCTATGCGGTCTGAGTGTGATCTCCCAAAGTCCTTCGCCTTTGAAGGATTTTCCTACATGACGTGGGTCTGGAACCGCCTCCCACACGGTCCCCTTCCGGACCACATTACACCGTACAAGCTCTGGTTTGGCCACCGTGCTGATCTACATCTCGCTCGTGCATGGGGATGCTTGGCTTCTATGTGGTACACCAAGGACTAGCAGGGAACCAAGGTCTCCCCGCGGGGTCGCTTGTGTGCCTTCGTGGACATCTCCCCGCGGTCGAAGGCGTGACGGTTGTGGAACCCCGCCCGTCGTCGCATCATTTAGTCCCGTGACGCGCTCTTCTTTGAGTTTTGCACCTACCGTTATCTGACCTCCATCACGTCGTTTTCAGTCATGCACGTTCCTACGTGTGAGACTTCTTGACGGATGAGGGAGTCTGGGCCTACGAGCACCTCAAGCCTAGGTGATGTATCCATTTGAGCCTCCTCCACTTCTCGGTCTCCAGCTTTTGATGACCCAGTGATCATCGCTGACGGCCCAGAGACCTCTCCAACACATTCGGCTTCTATCCCTGTTCTCTCTCACCCCATGGGCAACCGTGATTCTGTACCTGTGTCCACCAGTACTCCTGCCTCAATGCCTGGTCCTGACTTGAACCTGCTCCTACTGTCACACCCAATCCCGTGTCTCCCACACACACATCTCCTCACACTGCATCACCTGTCCCTCTGCCTCAGCCCTCACCAGATATGGTCGTGCCTGTCTCTGAGTGTGAGGTGAGCCCCTCGAACCTAGGATAATCGCATGAACCCAGTGGTCGTCTTCGACCATTGATCTCCGGAGTCCAGCGGGTGTCAGGCCCTGCACCCAGGTGCTCCACTCGCAGCATCACGAGTGGTGATCCGGCACAAAGGCCCTAGGCCTGAGTGTCCGCATAGATTAAACAAAGGTACATCGAGTGTGCCCTGTAGGGCACGATCTCGTCACTTGCGAGTTTCATATTACTTGTGATGTAGCAGCTGACCTTGTGGTCATCAGGCCCAGCACTGAGGCGTGTGCACTTGCCACTCAGAGCTCTCCCTCTATGGTGCCTGATCCGGGCACATTGAGGGAAGCTCTCTCATCAGAGGATGCAGACGCCTGGCGTGCTGCCTGCGTTGATGAGCTTCGCGCCATCCGAGAGCACAAAGTTTTCGAGCTAGTTGACCTTCCACTTGGGAGAAAGGCTATTCAGGTCAAGTAGGTCTTTCGCAAGAAAACGAAGCCGAATGGCTCACTGGAATGCCACAAGGCTCGCTTGGTCGTCAAGGGGTACTCTCAGATCGATGGCATTAATTACACTGACCCCTTTGCTCCTGTCGACCGCATGACCTCAGCTCATGCTTTGTTCCGTTTGGTGGCTTAGCAGGACGGGGAACTGCACCAAATAGACGTGATCAATGTATTCCTCCATGGCTCTCTGGATGAGGAGATTTACGTGGCTCAGCCACCAGGCTTTGGGGACAGTGACAAGGTCTGGTGCCTGTGCAAGTCCTTGTACGGCTTCAAGTAGTCTCCTCGGTGTTGGAACCAAAAAATCACCGGCATCCTGACTCCTACAAAATATTTACATAGCAAGGCACATCCCTTCCTGAGTGGTTCACCGCCATCCTGGTCTATGTGGACGGCCTTCTGATCGTGTCTTCTTCCATGGAGGCTGTGAAGGAGACCAAGGCGGTCCTCGAGACTGCCTATAGGATGAAGGATTTGGGTCCTGCAACGGCATTTCTTGGCATGGAGATCGTGCGAGACTGCAAACGTCGAACACCTCTATTGCATCAGGCCCGATACGCACGTGTTGTGGGGGAGCGCTTCAGTGACCTTCTTGGCGCAATGCCCACGGCCTCCACACCTCTCACACCTGATGGGCAGGATGCCCTAAAGGTGGATGATCCCACACAATAAGGAGAGACAATGGATGTGACCTTGTACCTCTGCCTCATCGGATCTCTGATGTACCTGGCCACTACCACATGCCCTGACATCGCTTTTGTCGTCAACCACCTTGCACAATTTTTGTAGGCGCCATGTGCAGGAGCTCTTCATGCGGCTGTGTGAATGGTGCAGTACGTGTGCTCCATACCGTACCTCGGACTCTGCTTTTGCCGACAGTGTTCAATGGTTCTTGACGGCTACACTGACAGTGACTGGGCCTAGAGTCCAGATGGACGTAGTTGTATTGGTTACGTGTTCCTGCTCGGTGGTACCGCTGTGTCCTAGCGTAGGGGGAAGCAGGGCTACATTGCACGTAGCTCGTCAGAGGCAGAGTATGTTGCTCTGGGTACAGGGGCTGCTGAGGCAGTATGGCTGTAGCGCCTGTTCCTTGAGCTGGGTCAGTCAGTACCTGCCATTGTGTTTTGCTATGATAACCAGAGTGCTCTTTCCATTGCAAAGAACTCCGTTGTCTTTCATGCTCGCACGAAGCACATTGCGGTTGAGCATCGCTTTGTGTGTGGTCCGGGGGGCGACACGCAATCTCTGCCACATGGGTTGGCACTAACATGCAGCGTGCTGACTTCTTGACGAAGGCACTGACACGCGGGAAGTTTCTGGTGGCCATTTGTCATGTTGGGCTTCGCCTCTTGTGTGAGAGTGGTTGTGTGCGGGATGTGTCTGTGTCTGTGTCACGACTGTTTTTGCACTCGTTGTTGCACTCGTTTCAGTGCTGCACGTGTATGGACATGCGTACCATCAGGTCATGGGGGACTGTTGTGATTTGTGACGTTCTTGTCGACATGTACAGCTCATTGTGACCACTCGGCCGTGTCCATGCCCGTGCAGATCCCTGATGCGGACCCAAGTGGTACCGGTGCCTTGTCTGGTGGTGGACTACCAGCTTGGAGCTGACCGACGACCGCCCCGGAGTTTTGGACGCTGTCTGGGACCTCTTGCAATTTTTTTGCAACACGTAGGAGTTTATTGATGGACTGGCCTTTGGCCCGATTTGCATGTTTTTCCATTGTGTGTCCATCGTTTGATGCCAGATGCATGCCTGTGACCAGTCATAGCGTCCGGCTTGTGATTCTACACATCTAGGTTCAGATGTCTTAGCATTTTGGCATGTCTACGCTGAGTTACGGCCAAAACGGTGGTTTTGAGCCGGTTTTAGGACAGACCTTGTGCTGCCGCATACGACACCCGCCGTGCGCCGCTGTAGGTACTTATGCCATGGTCCTGTCATCTGTCATCTCTCTCTGCAAATGCTATTGAAACAGTCTGACACTTTGCCTTGTCTCTCCTAGCCAGACCCTTATCGTTGTGTGTACGACTTGTGACTGTCGTCACCGTCTGACGAGGCACAGACGCCTAGTCAGCGGCAATGTCGCTAGGAAGCTTCCACGCATTTTCTCAAGGGGGGTCCCGATGACGTTGATTCTCATCTATAGAAGATTGTAACGTCTTGGAGAAGTCTACCAGAAAATATTGAAACATCGATAAGGTTTGCGATAAATCTATCAAAGTATCTGGAACGTGGTCCAACTTATCAAGACCTTCTGACATGGGACACATGATGATAAGGAAAATGGCCAAAATGCCCTCGGCATATGCGTAAAAATCTCTAGGTCAACATGTGTTGCACAACCAACACAAGTCGGCCACACACGGACCACGAAGTCCTCGCCCATTCGAAGACAGCTAAAAAAACCGTCATCAATCAATATCATCAACGTCATCATCAATGTCCCACATGTTTTCCTACAATATCGGACGTGTCTCCAGCTCCTACAGAGAAGGTCATTGGGGTTCCCATAATGGCGTCCATAACATGCTGGGGGGGGTTTTCCGTTTGTATTCGTTTGTGGGGAAATGCCATCAACAAACCGTGCAGCAAAAACCAAACATTTTCAGCCACCGGAGGCCTAATTCCATTTCTATCTCGCCCCTTCATTCTAGGTCCCAAACAAGGGGGTATAACTTAGAAATCAACAGTTTTCACGAGTTTTCCAAATTATAAATTTGAAGTTCGCAGTAAGAAAACCTTGATCCCCCCTTTGCCGCATCAGTGCCAACTCATCGCGTGCGAGATACAATCAGCGATTTCACGTCGACAACTGTGGTGTTTTCCCTATACACTTATTTTTGGGTTATGGATTATACCCTATTCTAATTTGTTCGACATCCACTTCTTTGTACCTATTTCCCTCTTCCGGCCATACCACCCCGTCCACCTTCAGGAGCTCAACTATAGATGCGAGACTCACCCCTCCAGTGGACTAGGTTCTCACAAGCAATTCAATTTACAAACACGGAGAACCTAAAACAGAAGGTGCAATGGCGCATCCCACTTGGCGGATGCGCAAATGAAATTAGTTTGAGGGCTGAATGAAATACCGCTCTCTTCACACATCAAGTCACTCTGTTATGACCCGGTCGAGCAAGAAAACTCTCTACACATGGAGGTCTCTCTCGATTTTCCTTGACATGGATGAAGAGTGACTATCGATCTCGATCATTGCTTAGTCCAACGCAACATTGGATAGAGTCGTCAAACACGACCTCCAACATACGTTGCCATTTATGAAGCCATCCAGCGTCACACTGGACCCGGCGTTTGCAAGTTGTGCATGGACATTGGACGGGATTCTGACACATTTTGTCCGAGTAATTAAGGAAACTCCAATAGGAAACGACACCCATTGATCGGAAAAAAAGGGAAGTCTTCGAACGTGCCTGAATTCACCAGTAACACCAATACAAGAGTACCATTAGCAACGATCAAACAAATATTAAATTTGGTCAATAAACCGAGTTATTTCACATCATTCAGCACCAAAAAGGTACTAATCATATTTTTATTAATGGGAGCGTAATTCCATAGTTTGGAAACTATACAAACCAAGTCATTCTCATTACGTGTCGCATGCATACACAAACTTGCCTCCTTCAACATTATTTTGACCTTTTATCCTCAGTATACGCATTACATTCTCCTTTCTCATGCATCCTTTGGGCTATGTCATCTATTTTATGCGTTCAATGCACTTCGTAACCCATGCACGCCTTGCGTACAGCATCACACCCTTGTTTAAAATCACATTTAATGCTTTTATTTTTCAATGAAAATTTTGGTGACCTTATGTTTCATTGGTGTTTCAATCATGGATTAGTTTTTTGTGACTGGAAAATTGAACAAAAGGTTCCGCTTAGCTCCAACAACAAGCGCGGAGACTAATGGATTGATTGTGCGCCTGCTATCGGACCTCGAGGCGAGCTTTGCGAGTCGCCAAGCTTGCCTCATCGAGGATATCCACGTGAAGCTTGCCACGTTGCCAATGCCACATGACGAGTACTCCAAGTGTAGGTAGCTTTGGTTGCAAGGGTAAACAAGCAAGCAAGCAGGTGGAGAGGACCGACGCCATGGATCCAGACAAGCTCACTTAGGTAAATAAGAAGTGAGAAACAAACAAGTGGTTGGGTAAGTAGCGAGTAAAGCGATGTATGCGAGTTGACCGGGCCACCCACGCGACGAAGGACCCGGATGCCACCGAGGTATCGAATGGACCCTAGAGCAAACGAGCTCCAGGTTGTTTCTCACACGCCAATATAAACCAGACATGTGGTCCCAAAGGATCAGCAACCTGGCTCACTAAGCTAAACAACATGCAAATGAGAAAAATTCAACCACATCGACCACAAGCTTATGTGGTGCATGCCTTCCCATTAGTGTGTGCCCCATTCTAGAATGTAGAAGTCTAGAGCATCACTACAACAAAGCTCTCCATGAATCTGGCTTTGGTACTGTGGCCATCACTCGACAACTTGCCTGTGTCGCTGCCACTGTGCACTCCATGATGATTCAGAGCTTTGCACCCGAGAGCTTCAATCATAGTTAATCACCTGCAATGATGATTGTGTGTGTGAGAAGATTCAAGTGGTCACTTGCGTGTGTTACACCCATAACCAACACTCCCCCATGACCCACAGACAAACAAGCCACACACACATAAGAGCAGACGCACATCACAAGACGACGATCATAACACTCATGTCAACCAGGGGCATCACGAGAGCGTAGCAGGACAACGCATGCACCGCAGCCTTGAACAAGCCGCTGCTGAGAGCCTTAGTGTGAAAATCTATACGCTACTGAGGAGTGTCGACCTAGACAACTTGAACTTCTCCAGTAGCAATGTGCTCATTCACAAAATGATTCTCAATGTTGATGTCTTTGGTTCAGGAGTGATGCATGCCATTGTGCTCAGCAATTGTGTTTGCACTATGGGAACACGCAACAGTTGCAGCAGGCAAGACACCCAAACACTCTCACACGTACCTGCACCAAGTGCCACATATTCTGCCTCACTGGAACTCCGGGTAAGACATCCCTGTTTTCCACTCTTCCAAGATACAACAGTCCCTCCGACAGGAAAGATTTAGCCAGTGCAGCTATGAGCATCAGTGTCATGTGCCCATTCACTGTCTGTGTATTCATCAACCACAATAGAGGGGTGAGCAAGATAGTATAGTCCCACATGTGCGGTGAACAGTGCATAGCGGACAACATGCCATCCTGCCTCAAGCTGTTTCTAGCGAGGTTCTTGGAAGGATTGGGCTAAGAAGTTGACTGAGAAGGCCACGTCAGCCTGGAATGTGGTCACGAGATACATGAGGGAGCCGACTACGATGAGATAGCCGGTGACATCGACAGTCTCCCATAGCTGTACTGAATCAAGAGACTTCAAAAGGTGTTGTCCTGCTGGAGTCATCGGCGTGGATGTGTTGAAACAGTATGCACCTTGTCCACTGCCTAGCTGGCTAGCTACACATACAGACAAGGCATGCACTGCTCTGTGGAGTACGTCCCCTTGGTCTGTTTTGAGATGGGCCAGGAATGCACTGCCCATAATGGGTATGTCCCCTGTGGCTCATCATAGGAACCATACCTTTTTGGCATGGTTGAATAGGCACCGGAGTCTCAAACGAGAGATCGCGGGGTCAAACCCCGCGACGGCCACATTTTGTTGTGGCCAAAACTTGGACAGGAAGCTTCTATGAAGCTTACTAAAAGCCTGGCTTGAGGATGACACTTGGCGGTCTAAGGACGCGCCAAGTAGGATTGT